>JAAAKO020003938.1:0-20891 GCA_010015015.2 Bolitophila cinerea | reverse complement strand
CATCATTTTACAGTTCTCAAACCTCACGTTTATCAACCCCCATTCTGCACTCTTCTCCAACCCTCCTTCTCCAACCCCCACACTTCTCGAAACTCGCGCATCTCGAACTCATATTTGCGATTCTTTAAAATTTGTAGTTTTGTAAAAAATGCGGGAAGTGCAGAGGTCATCTGCTTTTCTTCTTCATTTTTTTCAAAATTATTCCATACACTTTGATTTATATAAGGTGACATAAATATTTGCATTTAGATTTTATACGATCTGGTGGTTTCGAGAAGAGTGAGGATTTGAGATCTAAATTGTGTACTCGTTTTAATTGAATTATATGATGAGTGTTAATAAATCTATTTAATATATTCTTTTATCGGATGCCCAACTTTAAAGTATTTCCATTTTAACGTAAACAAAACTCAACTTATAACATACTAGTTTTTGTATTTATTTTATACTGATAAAATATACCTGATCCTTGACACCCTTTTTATTTGTAAATTCAAATCTAATATACATACACACTTTATTGATATGTGTTTCTAATGAATCCCATAAAAAAATCTAATTCCGAAAACGTTCTCGATAAACTTGTTTCACTTTCTCTTTTGTTCAACGTTCTCAATACAACAAAAAAACCTCACACATACACATTCATTCGTTCAGCGTGTACACACAATGCTCAATAAACCTCAGTACTTAAAAAGCATGTTACTCATCCCCGTGAAACAAGTCGAATCCCTTTCAAACCCAAACGCAGAATTGTACGATTCAATCTGTCTGCCAATTATTCCGACTTCACGGTATTTTCCCGCTTCGATGGTGCATGTATATACAGTATATATCGAGCGCAATGGGCTAGGAGTAAAGGATATAAGGTCTCGCCTCGGCACCCGCGAGCCTCGGGCGTATATCGAACATGTTAATTTGATCGATCACCGTGTGCGCATGTGCTTGCTGCACACAACCCATGGCAATGCCCATGCCCACGTTGTATACCTCGTTTCGATTTCAATTCGATAATGACATGCAACCACCACCGAGGCAACGGGACCGGCACCGCCGCGGCGCGCGTGCGATGGTGGGGGAGGCGAGCGGGCAAAAAATTGCGAAAATAAGAAAAACTCCATTTACATTGGTTTCTTCTTTTTACGTTTTTTTTTGTATTTTCTATGAGCCGAATCCATTCTCGCGTTATTGATTGAATGTGAATGTTTTACATTCCGTCTGCTGTGTATGTTACATTCTTGCATCTATATCTATATCTATATATTGTAATATAGTACAACACTGAATATGTGTCTGTGTATGCAAAACTTTATGAAAAGGTTTTTTCCTCGGGACAGTGTATTGAATTACTTATAAAATTTACGGTTGAGTGAATGTGTATCTCTGTGTTTGGATGGTTGGACAACATCAGGACACACACACACACACACACACTCACAAAAAAACTGGAATATTCAAGTCCATTTGGCGAAGAGCTTTTTACAACGTTGACTGTGAATATATGTAAATATATATATATAACATATATAGTTTTTTTTGTGTGTGTCGTTGTCGTAGGGTGCTGTGCATCCCCTAGCGCACTGAACGCCGGCTGCGTGGCACCTTTTTGAATATTGAATTTCGCGGAGAGTCAACAAGGAAGCGGTATGTGTATGTGTGTGTGTTTGTATGTGTGTGTGTTTGTTTGTGGGTGTGCGGATGCTGGGGCACAGTGAACCGCTGGGAAATTAGGAATTTAGCACGGTCGGTCTACTACGCCAAGTTATGTCACAGCGGCTGGCACGTTTCCCTCCTCGGACCGTTGCGTAATGCTGTTTACTCTCGCCAGGGTTGTACTTGGCAAACACACTTGAGACACACACATACACACGCAATATGCACAACCAATTTCAAATACAATATACAAATACACACACGTATACTAAATATATTATATATCTATTTATATATATTATTCTATGCATTGGCGCAACATCTTCGCAATCAATGCGAATGTATGCAAATTATGTAATGTGTTCGTCCGCCGCCAGCATCCCGCGCTCGTCTAATCATTGCAATGTAAATGCGTGCGAGGTAACCACATAAATATTAAGTTGCGGCCAACATTAAACATAATTATGGCGAACACGAGCTCGAATACGTATATTACTAGCATTTAATTTAATCCGTAATTATGTATTCAATAACCGCATAATTTAGCATAATCAAATGGTTCATCATCAAACGTGACGCAAGCAAAAGGAATTCTATATTGTGCAACAGAGAGGATCATTTGACGACCGCAAATTAGTTAAATTATGGTTTGATTGATGTCAAGGTGACAAAATTACATTACTTAATTAATACAATAAAAGATTATGCAAATGATTGTAATGGAACGAACATAGTAACTGTGTTACGACTACAGATCAAATTGTTCTTGATTGTTCTTTCCAGTTTCTGATCGAGTCAACCGATTCGAAGTAATATAAATACTCTTTCAAATTGGTTGCATTGGTTCAGCAACTGGAATGTTTTCAATGGCATTACTTAAACATCTAATCTGATTTCTTATTGATCCAATTCATCCGAGACATTTACAGAATATTCTTTAGATTCAAAATCTTGCAATAGAATTTAAGTTTTTTTCTTTAGCAATCGTACTTTTAAATACCAAATACCTGTTTCCTAGAGATATTGTCGAGACATGTTCACTTCCGTAATATGTTGTACAAACCTTACATAATACTCCATAATCCCAAATATTATTAGTAATAACGCAAATATATTATAATACAGTAATTTAAAGTATACCTTTGCAAATATTATTAATATTATGAAAAATAATTAAAAATACCTCTAATATTATAGGAAATATTATTATTATCAATTTATTGCGGGGCTCAATATAAAGTATATAAAAAAAGTATAAAAGTATATATATATATTTTTCGATTCGCGAATATGCATATTTTATCTTAATTGACAGAAGTCGGATGATATACAATCAGTTCATGAACATGTTTTTTTGCTTTATTTTTAAGCACTATTATCAATATCGGATATTCATACATTTTATATATAGGGGAAAGGCCTGATACAAGTTGCTTTTTTAATCAAAACTTGCCATAAAATCAACGTATTGTATATAAATAACACAAGTTGAAAAGAGGAAGTAAAAAGCTTCACTCCTTGAATAAACATCTTTTGAATTCTTTAATTATACAAATGTACAAAATATTTTTAATAATATCTAAAATTGACATTTAGAAATTTAGGCTTGCAGGTTGCCCAAAAAGAAGGCAACATGCAGTATTACACCATTTTGGAATAAACATTATAATAAATTGCCAATTCATGTTATTTGTGGAATTATTTAAGGTGTATGTAAAAAGAATGAAAAGGCACCACAGCACAAATATTTACCATTATTTATTTATAAAAATGTTCAATTTGTGAGCACAAAACACAACTTTTTTTATTTTTTTAGCAAAATATTCCATATTTTGTTTAGCAATAACTTTGTTATTTCGTCTGTTCGCTGCAGAAGCAGACTGAAGTTCGGAGTTTAGGTTATGACACTGCTAGAATGTCGAAATCAAGGAGTGGTGACAAGCCTGGTGGCAAGCCTCTCCCCTATTGTATAATAAAAATGTAAAGGAACCACATAAACTAAAAAAACCATGAACTCTACATAAGTAAACAAATTAATCAACACTAAAAAACGAAATTTTTCATATAAAATCTCTACCCCTAATGAGCGGTAGGCGAAAATTTAATAGAATGCATTGTCATCGGCAACAAGTGAATGGGCCAAGTTTCAGCTCGATTGGATGACGCGAAACTAATATAGAGAATTTAAAAAGGCTCAAAGTCCTTTGCTTTGCGACGAATTAGATTAAAATCCAAATTAGCAGCGTTTTGGTTAAAAGATGTATTGTAAAATCTTATGCCATCCTGTCAAAAATGACTATATATATATTACATAAGAACGAATCTTACTTTAAAAATGTCAGTATATGAAATTAATTGATATAAATAACAGACAATTATAAAACTTAAAAAATCTATTAATTTCACTTAGTATTTAAATATATCATCGAGAGATATATCAAAATTAAAGATCCCCTTTTCACTTTTTCCACTTTTGTGATTTATCTGAAACTTGACACATAAACTCGTTTTACAAAATATTATACATAATTACATAAATATATCTTCTTGTTTCATAATTTTTAGACGCTAAAGTTTAAAGTTTTTAATATGCTCTCTTACTCTTTCCGCGCGAAATTACTCAAAAAAAAATCCATTTTAAGTCTAAATACGTAACGAAAATAAGTTAATTTCCAAGTACTTTGTTAAAAGAATTTCTTAAAAAAAATAATGGATCATCCTCGTAGTTCATCTTTCAAACAAGACCAAGATCTTTTAACTCTGGCGACGGTATTTCTAGACTTAACATACCACTAAAAGATAGATTTGAGTCACTCAGGCTAGCAATTACCTCACGAAACAAATTAAAAATACAAAAAAAATCACAAGCTACCCTTAAATTGTTAAATGCTTCTTGATTCACGTTTATGTTTGTACCTGACCGATGGCAGTGATGTGTTGCTACAAATATGTTTCGAAAAAACCACAAGCCAAATTCTGGGTACCTGGCTAAAATTGGAAGTATCTTTTGACCGTATATAATCATTATAAGATTCTCAACCAAGACCCCTTTGATCAACTTCCATAGAATTCACTGGAACTGATTTCAAATTATACAAACTGTTACTAAATATTATTACATTCTACTTTGGCGAACATGGGCGTCGCGTGATCGTGATCTGAGGCTTCTTCACAAGATAGTCATTAAAGTACAAATTATGTTGGTCCGCATCTACTTAGGTCGGTCTCTAACCAACATCATCATTATCTGCTGAATACGAGACCTATATACAAATGTACATAATAAAATGAAAACAAAATCTCTGGTGTCCTCTGATAAAATACCTAAACATGTTCGATGTCACTGTGTCCTCTTTTCCAAATCAAATGTGACATACACACACAACATTAAATGCCAAGAATGCCACCGGCGGCGGAGACGGCGGCACGCACCTTTCGCATCAACGACAATATTGTGCCCTTTTCGGGAGGCCATAGCAAAATCCAATCACAGCTCTGGAATCCCTTATAATTTAATCAAACTGTTGGCAAGAGCGCTTGCTTTCGAATGCGGGTTAAACGACCCAACTATGCTTATATACCCATCCCAATGTACACAGGTCGAAGCCAGAGACACTTTGACTGAATCACAAATTCGATTCGGCGTAATCGATTGATTTCTAATTCGGTCGCCTAAATACATTTATAGAGTATATATGTAGTTATGTATTTATGTTTAAGTTCACAGATGTGTACAACTGTGTGTGTGTGTGTATGGGAGGGTGCACAGGTGAATTGATACAAAGTACTGCTTTATATACACATTGCGTATAGAATAGTAGATACTCGTTCATTTCAAGCGTTCTCTGCTGTGCCGCATAACGATTTCCGCACCGAATCGTCACTTGAACTGAACGAAGGCATTTGAAAGCTCACACTTTCTGTATATTATATATATAGTCGTATCTCTATAGGTAAATATATATATATATATATATAAAAAAATGCAGACACTCGTTACGAAAATATATATATATACCCATTATTTGACGAGGCGCGCACACTGAAAAACAAAAAAGGTACATAGGTCTTGTATTTTATTGCCCATATAATACGTCTTCGGGGAGATTGAGCCATTTTCTGTACTGGTGCTGTACTAAAACGATGCTTACAAAGCGTTTTCTTGTTATATCCTATGTAGTTTATATGAAAAGATATTCCAGCAGGTGTACGCTGGAATTTATCCCGAGCTCAGCAAACGAGCCCAACTCGACTATTACGCACGCGGCAAGATAAAGCAAATAAAATGGATAATATATATAAACATACCACTATATACTATATATATACTCTTAAAGCCATTTATTCGCTTTTATTTTGGCTATTAATTTTGATTTTGCAGGGTTTTTATTGCGCGACACATGATTAATCGAAATTTGTTTGTGTGTATGTGTGTGTGTGTTCGATGCTTTTTATACTCGTGTTGTACTACACTACCGACTCTCTGCTGCCGCGTGCTTTTATAAGCTTTATCGCTGTTGTTCGAGCACAAGTTTGTTTTATTGCTCCAGTGGAACGACGACGAGACGGTAAAGTCTCTATCTTTCTATAGTAGCTATATGTTTTACGTGTAAGATATTAAACTACATTCACAATTCATGAGTAAATGATTTTTGATGTGCACTTTTTTATGGGGATGTAATAGATTTTTTATTTACACATGTAGCAGGCAGCATTTTGTTGGAAAAGGTAGAAATGGAGATTACTCAGCTAAGTGCACATGCTCTCAATTAAAGTTTACTACTAAATACTCCGTAAAATAGGTGGCATTGAAGTGCATTTGAATTTTAAATGTTTTGAAATCTAAGAAAGCGGACAAATGTTTTAATGTATCGAGTTTTGTATGTTGCAAATGGCAAATGGCAAATAGTCTACAAACGATACAGTTGAATGTTGAAAAAAAAATGCAGTTTAACAGACTGACATATATTTTTCATTTCATAGAATAACATACTCTAATATTTAATGTCAATTATTTGTCCACCAACATCGCCGTTTTATAGTAATGGATTGTCATACATATAATTTATTCAAGTAATATATATGAAAACTTATGTATATATATATATTATCGAATCTATAATATAAGTTTATAAATTTATAAAATAGATCAATACATTGATTTTATAACAATTATAGAGAAAATAATATAAATTGATTAACTTTTAAGCTCAAAGATTAACAAAGATTAATAATTTGTCATAATATCATACTGTTTTTATGTTCTTTTGCATGTTTTGGAGTATCTTAAAATGGACCCATTTTCAGATACAAAATCTATCGAATAATTCAGGTTGTCAGTCTAATTTAAAATAATGGAATAAAATCCTGTATTAATTATTGTGAAATTTATATTTTGATAAAATGCACTATAATTTAAAGGCGTGTATAGCTATAGATTACGTTTAGAGTTATCCTAAAATCAATTCCAAAAACCTCCATAAAATCAAGTTGTAGTAAGAATAAAGTTAAAAACTGACCCGTTTTGAATTAATATATTGGAACATTTTTTAAAATTCTTATTCTCAAATAAATCAGTATATTTTTAATCTACCTCATCCACCATCCTCTAAATAAAAAGATTTATTTTTCAACTTTGACCTATTAATTACTAAACTTACTCACTCATTATTTTAGTATTAATAGTAGTAATAGTTTAGTAATTCATGTTAAAATGCGGGTTCAAAAAGTCAAAATAACTGGAGTAATGACAATTCTCCGAAAAGAACAATTCACCGAAAAAAATAACAATATATATTTATTTTTTATTTTAGCATAAATATTAGCTTATTTAATTTTCTCATTTTTTTGTAATTATTATTACTGTTTACTAAAATTACGTTTTTGAAGAATTGTGTTCCCGAAAAATTGTCGCAACAGGATAATTTCGGATAAATGTGATGAAAGATGTTTCAACTTTGGTAGGGAGATTGAACTTTGTGGATTTCCTCTTTTAGTTAAAAGACTTTAAAAATTTCACGTCCAGTTTTATAGTGACGATCATATGCTTGAGCATAGAAACGATCCATCTAGTAACTGCCGGTGCAATAAATAAAACTACATATTAAACTACATACTAACTACATATTAAAAACAGTTCTAATATTGTGATAAATTATAAAATAAGAAAACCTTTTTTATTAGAAAAAGTAAATTTAACATAATGAAAGCATTGCGAACATTACTCCATGACTCCGACCTGTAACCATACAGATTTGAAATATATAATGGATTTTTTTATTACGTCTAAAGAAAAGCTGGAGAAATCTCGTCTCACATTTTATGGGAAAAAAGAGACAATCGACCATACATTTTTTTAGACTTATTATAGTCTGGTCTATTTCCCAGTCCACAGCAGACCCATCAACGACGAAATGGATCTATACCTAAGCAGCATCCGCATTGAGCTACCTCAATTTTTGAGAAATTAAAAGCGCAATCGGACAGTTTTTACGGGCGTATCCTTGAAGGAGGTCCTGTAAAGTCTCAAATATGGTTGGACACACTCGATTTCCTCACAGAAATCCACCAATGAGATACGTGTATTTATAGCTCTCTTGTATGTGTTCTGGGCAGCGATTTCCCCGCAAGCCAGTCTTTTGAGCCTTATGAAAAGATTTATTAGCCTGTTAACAATTTTTTGCAGATAAAGGATGTTAAAAAAGGACAAAGTATCACACAATTGTTATCCAAACCCACACCCACGGCCATAAAATCTATAGACATTACGTCAGTTCTAAACTGACATAAGGTCCATGAACGTTATGATCGTTTTGCAATCCGTTTAGACATTATGTTTCTAAATATGTTTAAAATATACATTATTTATAACTTTAACTTAAAAGGAATTTCTGAGAAATAAATATTCATTTCGTGATAAAAGCCCTTATTTCCTACATTACTTTTTTTGGGAGACAATATTTTTTGTAATCCCACCAAAACTAGTCCATTAAAAAAAACAAATATTTTATCTATATTTATTTTATGGGCATTAAGTTCGCTTCCAGAAGACACAAGGTCATTTTGAGACTGACATAATGGACATTATATCCGTTGACATAATGTCACCTCACCGATAAATTTGCTGTATATGCTTGCTATATATTTTGGCAATACAAATTCAGAGCTTTGCCGCTTTAACACAAAAGCACTGCAAAATGAAAAAGCCATATACAAGAATGTTTCGTTCTTCGTGTTGAAATGACACCACTTCATTCAAATGTATACATAAAAGTATATATATATATAATATACGTATAAGTATATATATATAATATGATGGTGCATAGTGCATACAGTATAATGACACACAATATTAATTACAAAGACTAAATCACAACAAGTTTTCCGCTCAAAGCCATTTTCTCGAACCGAAGTATTGTTCACACAGAATGCGGCCACATATTCGTTTTCCGGATACTCGTATATATATATATATATATATGTGTGTGTGTGTGCTGTGCGAGTATAAAGCTCATTGGTTTTTCCGTGTTACGCGTCGCGTCGAGTTGCAAGGAAAAATTAGAAGAGATTAAATAGTTTAGGTTTTGGGTTTGCTTTGTTGTGAGTCTCTCATTTTGGTTCGTATATATATATAATTACGTGGTAAGAGATAACATTGAAATACATATAATATAGTAGAACTAAGATGTTGAATATTTTGTAAGCGTTAAGCGTGTTTCCGCGATTGCATTGTTTCGGAAGAAATTGATGAAAAAACGGAAATGTGTCTATACGAGGAAAACTTTTGCAGGCGCCAGACAAGTTTTTGCATTACCAATAAAACCTTTGATTTTTATACTTTAACTGCAATTGATTGAATTTTCCATTTAGAAATATTTTGTAAACCAAACACACAGAAAAAATCTTTAGCTCTCGAATCGGGCTGACTACCACGTAAATATATTTTATCAAGCTCGTAAATTTAACGTTTGCGGTTTCAGAGTGCAGTATCAGCAAATCGTGTTCTTCACGCCCCCGCATTGCAAAACCGCACACGAATGACGAATTCGCAACTTCATTATTTATATAATGTGTGTATACGAAAGGCGATGCAAACGCGACAATGCACACAAGACAAACAGCTTTCCGCTGCAATTGCACTTTTTATTTTTTGCACAGGACTGCACTCAGCGCACAACGATGAATGGTTTGGGAGCTTGTGAGTTTCTTGTTCCGGCAAATGTGCTTTAAACTTTATAGACACGAAAACACAAAGAAACTATATATATATTGAGCGCATTCAGCAGGTTGGACAACATCGCGTGATTGGTGGTACGCGAGAAAAGCTTTTTATGTTGTTTTCTCTTTTGAACAGCACTCACACAGTCTAAACTACACTTTGATATGTGGGTTCTCGTATATACTCCGTCAAAGTTATTTTATTGGCGTTTTGCCAAAGTGAAAATCTGAATACGGATGTAGAATGTACCTTCCAGTATATATACTTGGGTTTTGTATATTTTATCTTAGTTAGGACAATGAACAGCGACAAGACGAGTAGGACTGTGTGTGTGTATATGTGTCTTCTGTTTATATGCATTTATGAATTTGCCCTGATTTTTGCGAGTCTCCGGGGATGCAAAGTGCTCGCACCGTGTGAAAAGTTTCATCAAAATCTTATATAATATATTTCTTATGTACTCTATATAATACTCGTACATTCTTTTTGATGGTTCACAGTCAAGATGAATTCGGTGAAGGTTGACTGCAAGAGATTGCATGCTCAAATTACGTAACGTCTCTCGTGATTTATGACAAAGACATTTGATGACATGCTGGTGAAGAGTGCTTTTAGCATTTGTACAGAACTTTGGATGTGTTCTCTTTTACACTCACACACATACACACCATCCTCTTATAAATAGTTAGGATGACAGACGTGACATTACATCTTGTTGGGTTTCATATAATTCTATATTTTTTAATCATATGAATTACAAGATTTACATTGTTCTATCAAGCTTTTAGCACTAAATTATGATTTGGTCGAAACCTTGCGACAAACAACAACCATTAAAACAGATTGGTAACTGAAAATATAATTCCATATACATTTGAATTTTTATATAAATTATGATGACCGGCAAAACAAAACAAAATTAACATTACCTTGTCCTGATGCCGGAATATTTTCAATAAGTTTACGGAAATTCAGTGAAATTTATAATATTTACAATAAAAACCAAAAATCCAAAGAAACATCAAAACTATATACCTCTTTTAAATTTATTTAAAAAATAAATACCAAAAATAAGTATTCTCAACTAACATATTCATTGAATTGAAATATTAATCGTTAAAGTTCAAAAAGTACAAACACGATATCTATTGTTCAAATTCTATACCGACTGCAAAGTAAAAATAAAAGAGTAAATATAAAATATTCAAATACTATCAGCAATGGAAGCATTACAGTGCTGGTCTGCTTTGTTTATCGACTTTTATTTACATATACACAGTTATACTAAATTGAAAATTGTATATACACAACCTGAAGTACAGTATAGCCATACCCACTCATATCTCATTCCAAAAAACGGCATTCAAATTGGTAAATTGGATTAGAGTGAAACATCAATTTACTGTATACGATATCATTTTATTTTTTTAAGTACTGAATATAGTTTTTTTAAATTCATTTTCATTTGAAATGGATTTAATATATTGAGGTAGTGAGAAGAAAAAACCGTCCATATATGATAGACTTCTAGTTGGAGTAATTAATAGACGAGTTCTCTATGATTTACTTAATTTAAGTTTACGGAGTAAGTAGTTCGAAGTTTTCGTAGAAAGTATATATAGTAATATAGTAATATAAAATTATACAGAATCGCCAATTATATTAGTTTGCAAGTGAAGCTCGTGAAAAAACTGTCAGAAACTATACTTATACTATCAAATCTTTTAAGATGATGAATAAAACGCAAGCATTAAACGCCACAGTCAACTTTCTAGGAGTCAGAACTCCTACAAGAAAAAATAGTTTCACAGTGTGTAAAATGAGTAATTAATGATGATCTTTATTGTCAAAGTTTAATGTCTTTAGGCAACAAATTATGAACTTTTACTCTAGTTTTTTTGGCAAGACGGATCCAGTATAAAGCCTTCTAAAATGGTTGTATGAATTACACAACATTGAATCCTTCAATTTAATTATTAAAAATAATAGGAAATAAAAAATGCGCATTTTTATAAATTAAGTTTTATGCAAAAAGCAAACAATATACAAAATAGGACCGACAAAAATGTCTTAAAAAAGGTTTTTTTTACTTTTTTTTGTATTTTGTGTTGATGGTTTATAATTACTTGTTGTCTTTATTGTTTCTATATTTTAAAAATTGTAAAGACTAAATCCAAAAAAATAAAAGAAACAGAATTTAAAAAAAAAACAGAATGGTCAATTTTATCTAAAAACAATAAATTAAAAAAAAAAACAACATAAAAATAGTTTTATATTAGATTGATCTTTGAAGTATACGTTTCATAAAAAAGCTTGCAATACGATACAATTTCTAGTATTTATATTACATAGAAGTATTTTTCTCGACGTTACTTTTGACTTCTATCAAAATCATAAAAACTAATAATATAAAAAAATTCTGACCAGCCATAAATATATACACAGTCCTCTATTCTCTGGTCACCACGACACTTATAAAAGGCAGTTTAACGAGCAATATCCGCTGTTGTGCGCCATGAAAATAAAGCACATACAAAATATCCTACACATTACAATAGTAAAATCAAGTGCTGCTCTTGTAGAACCGAGCTGACCTTTAAAGGAAACAGTTTACTCTCACACACACACACATATATCCAGAGTACGCATCAATCCCTATGAAATTAGAAGAACATGCGAGATCTTTGAGTCTGATTTTATTATTTCTGTACGTTGCTCTGTCGAAGTCAATCCTATATATTCTATATATACAATATATATACAATCAAGTACAACCATCTTCTCTATATGTATAAGGCCTATATTATTACAATAAAAAAAGAAATCCAATCAAACATTTTTAGGGGTAGATTGTGATTGCATTGTGTATGATGGCTGATGGGCCTTCAGTTATGTATATATTTATATCTATACACACATATATACATATATATATATATATATATATGTGTGTGTTTAAATATACAATCTTTATGTGTGGATACAAGAAGAAAGAAGACATCCTTTCCTGGGTCAATATTTAAGAGATAACAACTGTTCGCAGTCAATACAGTATTACATATATACGAAATTCGAGTGTGTGTGTGTGTGTGTTAGACTGTATGGAAAGATTGTTCAATATAGTCGTCCTACCGATGATTTCACGTGCCGTATTTGGGAAGGTATACAGTCGATGAAACCAGTACGTCGAAATGAAGAGGATAAATTTCATATCTGGAGCTACAGATCAAGACGTGCACGTGTGGAGCCAGTTGAATATTGTGAAATTCTTATAATAAAAATAATACATAGAGAATCAGAGAGGGGGTGTATACTTTTCAATGGACGTAGTCTACTGAGGGTAAAAGATATTTAAGATTATCGCGGCGATCAGATATACAACTAACTATATACAACTAAGTATAAACGTCCAGGTATTGAATTAATGTCTTTGACTTTTGAGGATCATATATGGTAAAATTGTGCATGAGCAAAATATCATTCAAAAAAAAATAATTTATTGTTATTTTTTTTGGTATTCAATGAAAAACTTTACATTTTTCGAAAATATATTTTTGAAAAATACTGCGCAATTCTGATTTTAATTTAATTTAGTATATACATATAAATATTTTTTTAATAAAAATATTTAGTGAATAAAATGCTCTCCCGTTTTAAATTCAAAAATCCTAAGTGCTGAAACTATTATTTAACGGTTTAATTAGCGCGTACTTGTCTGTCTAAATGTTTGCATGAATATATTAAAATTACTTTGCACGGCTTTTTAAGTTTAAATCATTCTCACTCTAAAAAAACAACTTTTACTTATTTTGTGACTAGTTTTAATCATCCGAGACTATGTGATTTAATATATATTATCCTCAAATGCTGCGACTTTAAATATTTTACATGTAATCTTTAGATTTTGTACAAAATTACGCATGTAGAGTCGTACTTTACAGTGTTGACACATTTAATTGAATATTATTTGAGTTTGTACTTGGAAAATGTAGTGAGAAGTGAAAACACTAATTTGCAGAAGACACATACGGCAACTGAGCCATGATGGCAACAGTTTAATTGTGAAGAGCAGTTAAAGAAGTGTGTGCAGCCCTTTCAACTGCCACAGTTGTTTTGGGTTTACCAGCCATCGAAGAAATTAAATAGTTGCTAACTTTTCGCAGAACATCTCGATTCAACAATAATCATAATCCTGAAAATATCTCAGTAAATCACCAGCAAAATTAGAGAGCTTATCATAAAATGCATATGAGCATATTTCATCAGGCCATTCTTTATTTAATCTTTGGTTAAGCTAGTGTTTTTCAATCTAATAACTTGATTGACCTAAAATTGGTCTAAAAGACCCTGATAAGGGTAAAGGACGGCATATATAATTTCCCAATTAAAATTGTTTCAATAAAATAGGCTACCATCGGAAAAATGAATCTATCTACTAGTCAAAATGGATGAAAAAACAACATTTTCCCTAAAAAAAATGTGTGCCAAAAAAAAGGATTTTTTATTGTTTTGCCAAAACCAGTGCAATAATTACAAAGTGCAATATAAAATAATAATAGTTACAAGCCAGAGTTTCATTTCTCACAAAATTTGGGTTCCAAAAGAATATTTTGCTACAACAAAAGATTTAAAAAATAAAGCATTTATTTACAAACAAATATTGGGATTTTTTTTAAGGACAATTCACAATAATTAAATTATAACTTTTAAAAAATCATTTGCTTACAAAAAAATGGGATTTTTATAAGGACCATCCCGTTACACTCGATTGGCCGAAATTCGATTGGCCGAATTTCGGTTGGCGGAATCACGATTGGCCGAATGATACGATTATGGAATTTCGATTGGCCGAAAAAGTTTTTGATTGTTTTTCCTTTGAATTCGGCCAATCGCATCATTCGGCCAATCGTATTCTTCGGCCAATCGTATCATTCGGCCAATCGTAAAGCGGCCAATAGTATCATTCGTCCAATCGTACCATTCGGCCAATCGTGATTTGACCAATCGAAATTCGGCCAATCGCAATACATTCGGACCATTCACATCATTTTTTTTTCTTTGTAAACAAAAAAAAATTGCTATATAATTTGAATAATACATTTTTTTTATTTTAGACACAATAAATTCCATTAAAAATTCAATTTTATAGAACTGTTTTCTGATGTATTTGTATATATAAAGTATACAGAGTGTGTCAATAGGCGATGTAAATTAGTCTCAAGAGACTTAACGTCACGAAAAAAATCGTGACGATAAGTCACAACAGTCTTTTGACTTATTTTAAAGTGAGTAAACGCCAGAAAAATTTGTGAGACTAATGGACAGGCAGACTGTGACTTATTCTCAAGAGACCTAACTTCACGTAAAAACCTGACAATAAGTCACAGTCCGCCTGTGCATTACTCTCACGATTTTTAGTGGCGTTAAGTCTCTTGAGTATAAGTCAGAGTCGGCATGTGCATTATCGTCAAGATTTTTATGCTGAATTAACGCACTGGAGAACCAAATAATTGCGAAATTATCTTGCTAGAAATGTTCAATCTCACAAAAAATTATAATAAAAACAAAAATAGTTTTTGCTAATCTTTTACGTTTTTTTTTCAAACTATTTTTGCAAAACAAAAAACAAGCATAATTTTAAAAAACAATCGATTCGTGAGAATAAGTCACAGTCAGCCTGTGCATTACTCTCACTATTTTTCTTGGCGTTAATTCACTCAAGAATAAGTCTTTAAATCAGTTGTGACTTATCGTTACGTCTTTTTTTCGTGACTTTAGGTCTCTTGAGAATAATGCACATCGCCTTTTGACACACTCTGTAATTTTTTTTTAATGAGACAAAACAATCCTGACGATAATGTAGAGGCCGACTGTGACTTATTCTTAAGATACTTGTTTTTTTTTTAAATAAAACTTTTCAAGCACTTTAAAATCCACCAATACTATCTAATCTATAAATTTTTTGAAAACTTTTTTTTTTGGAAAATAATATACATAATAATATACAATGTTTTTTTTATGAATATGAAGTTATACAACCAATTAAAAATTAATTACTTAAAATTACTAGTGACAGATTTCCACTTCACCAGTGGCCAAGTGGACATTTTGTGACCATTTGATGTCTATTTAAGTGAAAACAGTGGCCATTTGCCAAGTATTTGAATGAAACTGTTCAAGATGTGGCCATTTGGAAATAAAAAACCAACATGTGGCCACTTATTTTGTGGGTTGTCCATTTGACAATTTGTTTGACTGCTGCATTTCTATAGTGGCTCATTTGCCATTTGGGTCATTTAAGCCATTAGTTTTAATAACTTTTAATGACTAGGTGAAAATCCGGCATAATAATAATTTCTCATATAAAAATGTCCACACAAGGAAATTCTAAGAATTTTGAAAAGTAGAATTTTAAAGATCAATATTTTTAAAAACAAAATTTTGAAAAACAAAATTTTGAACAACAGAATTTTGAAACACAGATTTTTGTAAAACAAAATTTTTAAAAACATATTTTTGTTTAACAAAATTCTGTTTTAAAAAATTTTGTTTTCAAAATTCAGCTTCAAACGTTCAAAAAACAATATTTTGTAATACAGAATTTTGAAAAACTGAATTCTAAAAAACAGACAAATTTTGTAAATTGGATAACAAAATTCAGTTTTTCTAAATTTCTGGGTATTAATATTTTGTTTTACATAAATCTGATTTTCAAAAATTCAGTTTTAAAATTTATTTTTTTTGGCTGTTTGTTAAATTTTGGTTTTTAAATTTTGCATCACAAAATTCTGTTCAGAAACCAATTAATAATCCAGAATTTCGAAAAAGCCGAATTTTGTAATACAGAATTTTTAAAAACTGAATTCTATAAAAACAGATTAAGAACGCAGAATTTTGTTAAACCGAATTGGAAATTGTGTTATCCAATTCGGTTATACTAAATTTTTCAATAATTCTGTATAACAATATTCTGCTTTTTCATAATTCTAGTATATTTTTGTTTTTGTTGTTTTTATAAAATAATGCACAGCGTTTTTTTAAAAACAGAGCTTTGCAAAAACAGTATTAAAAAGAAGAATTTAATAAAATAAGCTTTTAATGGAGTAAACTTTGGATGGGTAAAAGCGGTGGGGTGACCTATGATGCAAAGACAGACGCGGCAAAGAAAAATTGGGCAAAGACAAATGTGGCAAGTGGTAAACGTTTTGGACATTTGCGGCATTTTTTTCTGAAACATGACAATGCGGCACAGTTTTTTTAAGGTGTAGGACACGTAAGGCAACACTAAAACTGAGAAAAAGACATATGGACATATGCGGCACTTTTATTTTATGCACATACTATACGAAACAAAAATGCAAAAATATTTTCCGTTCTACTTTTTATCGGACAAATGCGGCACTTTTTTGTATAGTAAATTTAATTGCTATTTGTCCTAAAAAATGCGGCACGCAAAAATGCGTCACTTTTCATTTATATATGAAATTGTATGCGCATAATAAAAAAAGTGCCGCATTTGTCATTTTCTCAGTTTTAGAATAGCCTCATTTTTCCTGTGATGCAATTACAAATATACTGTGCCGCATCTGGCAAAATAGCCGCATTTGTCTTAGCCTTAAAATTCAACCTCTCGGCAAAATCTAATGCCGCAATTGAAAATAAATTCAAAACCCTCAAAAAACATTATTTCAAGGTCGAAGTGACTTCGGTTCTGACTTCTGAGTGGTTTTCAGTGATAAACTGTGGAAGCCTTGCAAAACAAACATAGTGGAGCCTAAATGGACATTAAATAATTAATTTCTCTAACAACTTGGTTTAAATTGTACAATTACCGCGATATAGGACAGCCATCAGCCATGCATTTCGTATTTTTCGAAAAAGAAGTGTAAATCAATATTTATTTTCATATTTCACACAGTCATCGCTCAACACAGAAGATTTTTTGAAGAGGGTTTCATAAACTCTGGCCATTTGCACAGAAAAATCTTCAACTTATTTGCCGAAACTATATATTACGTGTAAAGTGGAGTAGTTGGGTGAAATATGTAATTTATGTTTTTAGCTTAATTGAAATATATTTACATACTTATATATATACATACCTACATCTACAACCTGCATTACATACATTTATGCTGGCCAATGATTATGAAATTAGGCACACACTATTGACTGTATTATTTAAACTCAAAAAGAAGGCCTTTAAATCTCAAAAAAGTTTGTTCAATTATGCTGTGTAAGACATTATTGGTAAATTCGTAAGATGAACACGAAATACACAAACAAAAAGTGTTTATTTAAATTAAAATGAAAATTTATTAACGAAAATAACGCTTTCTACCGAAATTATTTCTATCGAATTCGTATTACAGAAATAATTACTTTTTCCGATTGTACTCGAAAGTACCTTTAATAAGAAATTACTTCCCATCAGAGGTATTCTTGCTGCTCGTTGCCGTTACGTCGCATTTCAATTGATTACGAAATCGATCTTTGCAACTGCTTAAATTAGAAATGACTCTTCAATAAATACGATATATGTGCAATGTGTCGCCTTGATGTCTCTGCTGGTCTTCTGTAAATCGTAAAACAAACAATAATCTAAGCTCTAAGCAGCATTTGTACCAAACAAACATAAACATACACATTATAAATTAAATTATAGTACATAAACTTTGGCGTATGATTTCCTAATCATGCATTTACTCATATTATTACCGCTTTACCTACATAGAAAATATATACATATCAGATAAATTATCGTACAAGTGTAAATGATATTTGTGGAAAAAGATTCAGCCAATGACGCGACCGGCTCTTAACACGATACATAACCTCAGTTAGGTAAACAAAATATTAAGATTTGCGTAATTTTTGTAGATCGAGGTTGAAGTCGTGACTAGACGACCAACGAAAGTGTGAAAATCACGACAACGGCGTGATTTAACTGTAGTGATATATCATATAGATATATATATCGAAGAAAAATACAACAATCCATAAGAATGTCAGAAAAAGTGCAGGAGTTGACAGATGTGACAGATGTGACAGATGTGTTGCATCAATCCATACCCGATTGGTATGCAGGACAGAACGTTCTGATCACCGGCGCCACCGGATTTATGGGAAAGGTGCTGGTCGAGAAGCTGTTGCGGGAATGCAGTGATATCGGTACCCTGTACTTGCTGGTGCGTTCCAAGAAAGGAGTAGAGCCAGAGCAGCGACGTGTTGAGTACGTCAATCACATGGTAAGTGGAGCGCATTCATTAATAAAGTATAATACCCAGTTTTACTACATTTCACATACATTGTAAATAAAGTGTGTAAATAATATAATAACAAAAAACCACGATTATCAAATAACAATAAATATTATAATATAGTTTATAAATAATGCATTTTTACCAACTTATTGCAATAATAATTGCAAAGCGCGTCAATTACATTGTTTTTGTTAATAATAATTAATATCGAATGTGGTGTAGCAGACACACACGCATACTCTAATTTATTCCGTTCGCATTGTATCAATTTATCCATTTACTATATAAATATTATATTTTTATTTTATACGTTATTTAATACGAACAATAAACCAGTTTCCGTATTTGTCTATAAATGCATGTGCATTTCTGCAGAAATGTCTATAAATTGCATTCTTTATGTGCATTCTGCAATTTTTTTAATGTTTCCAATTATTCAAAAATGCGCTAAAGACATTGGTTTTTTATTCGTGTTTTTTTTTTGTTATTAGTAATTTCAACATCTGTAATTGCAATAACATATTATTATCTAGATAATAATGATTCAAACCAGTACAGACACTTTTTAGAAGTGTGTCAATCAAATTTAATTATTACAATAAATTTGTACCTTTTATAATATAATTTAATATCAATACTATAAAAATAACATGTTGCATAAGTTTAGATATAATTCTACTAATTTTATATTTTCTATTATCTAAGCTTATACGAAGCCAGAAAAACGAAATATTTACCCCTTAAAGAATTTTTCGATAATTTGCACGCAAACTGCCGCCAAACTGCACGCAGGGGCAGATGAAAATACGTGCACATTACGTGCAAAAATACGTGCAAACATTCGGTGCAGACCTTACACGAGAACTGCACCCGGTTTGCGTTCAGAATACGTGCAAACTTTGCGAGTAAACTTCACGCAAGCTGCCCCTCAACCCTGCGTACAGTTTGCATGCTAACTTTGCAATAGAACTGCACCGCGTTTGCGTGCAGATTACGTGAAAAATTTGCACTCAATCTGCACCTAACGCTTAACTGCAAACTTTGCACGTATTTAGCACGTAAGATGAACTGAAGCTGCCTCTCAAGACCTCATTCTTACGTGCAAATTACCTGCAAACTCCGCACCTTGTTCTTGCGTTTGCACGCAAACATTGCGTGCTTTTTTGTTTAAAATCTGCGTGCATAAAAAACTTTTTTTTTTAAATACATTCATGTTTTTATAGTAGCAGGTCCAAAAAATCAAAATATGAGTTCTTCTTAAATAAATGTTGATGTTCGATGTTATTTAAGTGTTTATTCCGAGAAGATCATTGTGAGTATCTCTGGTATATCTCTAGCGAATTATAAGGTCGCCCTGAAATGGAAAATAACATGCGTGCAAATTACATGTAGTTTGTGTCGTAAATTTCTTATGCGTGCACCGAATTTTTTACGGGTACGATCGGCCGAATAACGATTTTCCGCAAAATCATGATTGGTAAAATCACGTTTGGCCGAATAATACGATTGTCCGAATAATACGATTGGCCGAATCACGATTGGCCGAATGATACAAAAACTGATTTGGTTAATCGAAATTTGGCCAATCGTATCATTTGGTCAATCGTATCATTCGGCAAATCGTGATTCGGCCATATTTTTGTAAAAACTCTTTTGTTTTTGTAGTTTTATGTACATAAATTCAAATGTCTCTAAAATTGTCAAATTGAGATTTTTTTGTAAAAACTCTTTTGTTTTTGTAGTTTTATGTACAT
>JAAAKO020003927.1:0-20905 GCA_010015015.2 Bolitophila cinerea | reverse complement strand
TGTTTTTGTTAAATAAAAGAAGAGTGATGCGCTTGCGCAGCACATGATTGTTGTTGTATACTGAAAATGTTTTGGGGACTATTTCATGCCGCCATAATTATAATAAATGAACGCAACTAACAATCGAGGCATAATCCACATTATACAACATTCATTGGACCGGTTCAAATCTTTTTGAGGTTATGTTCTATGTATTTATTATTGTTTTGATTTTACTTTCTACGGTGTACGGTGTACATGGCACTCGCATGGCGCAAAGCGCACGCTTACATATAAACTCATCAGTAAATTATGTTAAATAACAATAGTGCAAAGAAATTCTAATTTGAAAAATAAAATAAAATAAATTATATTTTTCTATAAATTCCATAATGTACTTTATGCGTATGTGCCAATGCATTCCGTTGACGAAAGCAACAGTAGTTGGGCAAGTGGCAACCTTTTGCTCAAACCGCAGCGCCGGCTCTTTAAAACGACTGAATTTCAGTAATAAAGCATTGTACGGTGCCGTTATCAAATCAAAACAGAAGCCAGCCATCGTCGGTTATGATGATCTGCAGCCAGAGTCGCCAGATACTATGGATCGCGACAGTGGCAAATCGGCAGAACTGTATTGGCTGCTTCAGCATGAACAGAACATGGACATGTCGAAACCACTGAAAGAAAAGACGCCAAAAAGTACTATTTTGAAGAAGAATGTAAAAACCAAAAAAACTATTGCGCCAACGACAGATGAAAAGGAAATCGTGGAAATTGTTGACAAGCAAAGCGTACCAAAAGTGATAAGACCAAAAAAGAAATTAGTAAGAACGATAGCAACCGTGCCGCTTAGTTTAAGCAAGTTCAATGATGGCATTTTCCCGCTTCCGATAAAACGCAAAAAAAACGCTGTGCCAAAGGCAAAGATTCCGTTTAGTGAAAATGAACTGCGTTTGATGATTAACTATCCGTTAGACTGTGAAGACCGCTGGAGTGTATTCGAAGAAGACGTTGTTGACGAATCGACGGATACGCTTGCGATGCCATCGGTTGGAAAAGTTCTACAGGCCACTATGCCGGAATCATCACGTCAGGCACTGCAGCAGTGGAAACTTTTGAAAATTGCTGAGCTCGGCGAACAAGGATTCGCAGAGCTCCAACAATGTACGTATGATATAATTTAAGTAAACAAATCTCTATATATTTATATTATTACACAGCTCATCTGGACACCGGATCAGCATTTCACTTGAGTCTCCAGGAGTATTTCCAAAATAATAGTGTTACACCGGACGCAGTGTCTCCCGTGATACAAATTTGGAAAAGTGTGGCCCAAACGCTGTCCACAATCAACCCAAAGCCAAATCTAGTCGAAGCAAACTTAGTGCATCCTACGCTCAAATACAAGGGCATCGTTGACTGTGTCTCAAGCGTTGGGTAAGAGTTCAAAAATATTACTAACCTCAGACCATGATATTTGCGATAAATATATTGATGAATTGCTGACGTTCTTTTCCCTTGTGCATTCCCAGCATAGCCATTTTTGTGATGTATTCGAGACGGATACACAGTCTTTGTGAAACACACAATTGCACGGACCAGCGCAAATTATAGTTTTGGTCTGGAGGAAATTAATAAGCCTATAACATTCTGCACATGTTGTCATTTTATTGCTACCGAGATCAAGAATTTTTTTTCGGTTAACTACGTTGAATTGATATTAGGCCTGTTTTATGAATGCTCGCGATTAAAAGCTAATGCAGCAGTATGCTAAAAATTTGAGCCTGCTGATTATATCGAGCAACGTTTTTGTTGTAATACATGTATTTTTGCTGCTCGTGATAGCAGAGCAGCGTTTATAAAACAGGCCTAATAACTTATATTCTATTTTTTTTAGTGACGCTTTGACCATAATCGAATGGAAAAAGTCAGATCGAGCAAAACCCACGATTGCCTCAACCTACGATGCACCGTTGCAGCTGTGCGCCTACCTGGGTGCCCTACGCTCTGATCCACGCTACCGTATGACCATAAAACAGGGTCTAGTGGTGATTGCGTACACCGACGGTCGACCAGCTCACGCTCACCACCTAACCGAAGAGGTGTTGCGTACATACTGGCGGGCATGGCTTTTGCGCTTGCAGGATTATTGGATACGTTCGCGAGATGGAACTCTACCGGAACCCATATAATACTTTCGGAAATGTATATCGTCATTAAATTATGTATTATTTTGACCCTATGGGAGTTTTTGTGAAATTACGTTACTTATACTTATTTAAATTTAAATGTATACAAACATTTGAAGCGTTTATCTTGTCATCATCAACTGCTACAATTATAATGTCCTTATTTTATTGACCAAATGTGATATATGGGATTATTGACCCTCACCATTAACGTGACATGGTTCCTAGCTTTAATCAATGTATTACGTAACTTGTTAACTAACGGGTTAGAACTAGTCCACTAAATTGAAAACGAAAGAAGAAAAAGTATACTCTAACGGAGTCGCTAGGTGACATTTTGTTTGGATCTTTTGGGCATTTCTTAGCAATATTACAGTCCAGAATATACGTTTTAAGTCTTTTTTGTAGAAGTTTTTATGCCTCTATAATGACTATGCAAAGATAAATACCTAAATACTTAGGAATTCTTTTGTAATTTATAGATGAAGATATAGCTTTAGATAAATTTTGTTTTATATAATAAAGGTTATATAAATAATAACAAATAAATACAGATAAGATTATAACTGCATAGATACTCTTAAAATGCGATAACAAATCTCTAAACTACATTTTGTATAAACAGTAGAAATTATGTATTATCAACGAATAGACTAGATATACTTCAGTAATAACATTGCATTGGCAGTCTATGTGTCTATCTAATTAAACCTAGTCTCTCAGCTTTTTAATAGGTAAAAGTATTATACTAAAAAGAATTTGTTCAAATACAAAATTAAAATTTCAAATTTCTGTATATATAAATTTCTAATCTGTTATAAATAATAAGCATAAAACATTATTATCGCTGTCGTGACGTCACATGAGTTAGTTAAGTGAGAAAGTGTCAAACATGAATTTTCTCTTTTATTCAATATTAAAAAAACATATAGCATTTGTGTTATTAATATATATTGTACTCTATTTTAAGATTCAAGTTATATACAGTAAACAACGAAGATGCGTGTTGCTGTTGTCGGAGCTGGAGCTGCTGGCCTATGTGCGGCACGTAATTGTCTCGCCAACGGATTCGAGGTGATGGTTTTTGAGCGGGCTCCAGGTGTCGGTGGCACCTGGCTGTACACGGACGATGTTGGTCAGGACAAGTATGGTGTGGACGTGTCTTCGTCAATGTATCGAGGTTTGCGGTGAGTATACATTTCTGTATATATTTAGGGCTATGCCATGATAGTTTCATATGTACATCTGTGTTACTCACAGTCACCTTCTCTGTCCTACTAGACAAATATCGCTACTATCATATTTGTGGGATTGACAGGTTAGGCCAATATCTCTAATCTGTTATTAATTGATGGTCAGTGGTTATAAGGATGTACAGAAATTATATATATAAATACATTAATAACATATTGTATACTATGATTTTAACTATATCTTCTTTTAAAAAAGGTCCAATTTGCCTAAAGAAATCATGGGATTTTCGGATTTTCCTTTTGGCACTGATGAAACGTCGCACGTACCATACGAACAGGTGCTCGATCATTTGCAACGGTACACAAAAGAGTTCAAACTCACCGAATCGATAATAAAGCTGGAACATAATGTGCTAAAGATTCATCCGTCCGGCGAGTCGGCGTGGGAGGTAATATTATTATAATGAAGACATATATATATGATATCCTAATAACCTAATATTGTATTATTTTATTATTACGCAGATAACCTATAAAGACCTTCCTAATGACACAACTCACGTCTTGATATTCGATGCCGTTCTGGTGTGTAATGGACACTATAGCTGCCCCCGAACACCAAATTACTTTGGAATGGATCTATTCGGCGGAGAAAAAATGCACAGTCACGATTTTCGTGATGTTCAAAACTTTAAAGGTGACTATTATATATATTTGATACTTCTTTTTATGTCTTGTTCTAATAATGAATATATTTTTTAATTATGCTACGCAGGCAAATCCGTACTGACGATAGGCTCTGGTCCCAGTGGCATGGATATTACACATATGCTGTCAAAGGTTGCAAATAAAACGGCTATAAGCCAGCATGACCATCCTAATCGGCCTAAGATATATCCGTCACCGATACTGGTCCGACCAGACGTCGCCGCATTTACGGCATCTGGTGTCCGATTCATTGACGACACCGAGGAGGATTTTGACGCTGTGATTTTCTGTACAGGTTATTCTTAGAATCATATGGTATTGTTACTAAATGTGCATAATTTTTTATACATTTTTTTATATTTAGGCTACCATACAACATTTCCGTTCCTTAGTCAGGAATGTGAAATCACGGTTGAAGATAACTACGTGCGATCGTTGTATAAACATTGCGTCAACATAAATCACCCAACGATGGCATTGATCGGACTGCCATTCTCATGTATTGTCTCCCGTATGATTGATATACAGGTTCGGCTTGCGTCGTATTTTACATTTGACCTTAACCAATTGTCTGAGTAAACATATATTTATTCTTAGATAAGATTTTACATGAACATTTTGAATGGCACCGCTGCGCTGCCCTCGAAAGCGGACATGATCACTGATACTGAAGCCGAAATGCAAGCACGTTGGAAGTCTGGGCTAGGAAAAAAACAAGCGCACCAGCTACACTCAGCTCAGGTTATAGAGATAACAACATTGCTATCGTAATATTTGAAATAAATCAATAAATTAAATACTTAAAATACGTTACAGAAAAAGTACTACGATGAGCTCACAGTGATCGGAAAAGTCGAGAATGTGAAACCAGTTTATCTAAATATATACAATAGCTGCCACAAGCGATTATGCGATATCGGAAACTATCGCCGGTACAACTTTAGAATACTAGACGATGAGAGATTTGAGCAGTCAATTATGGATTAGAATTTAAGAACACATTTTCAAATGTTGGTGTTTGTACGTGAAAAAATAGAGAAAACATTTATTATAATAATAATACAATAAAGTGGCAAACACGCAAAATAAACATTTTTAATAACATATATACCGTGTACTTTTTTGGTTTGTTTAGCTTTCATTTTGTTTTTTAGCTTAAGTCGTCAGTAGATGGATATAATTTTAAAGGTGAAAAAGCAGTTTAGGATTTAGTGCATGGAGGGGTCTTTATTCCTCTCTCCACTCAACATCGAAAAACAACCTTTTATGTTTAGGAAATGAACCAATTGGTGGTGGGAGGGGTTCAAAGATTTGTTTAAAAATGAATTACGGAACGCTCCGATATATTTTTTTCTATTTTTTAACAATAAATCTTTGAACCCATCCACTAAGGGGTTCACATTTCTTGAACATAAAATATTGTTTTTCTACGTTGGTGGTTTCCTTTCGAAACCTGTTTGGGGCAAAATTGCATTTAGGGCTTTTTTGGCCTAAACTGCACTTCATCCCAAAAAAAATAACACACTCTTAAAAATCATTAAAAGCCTTAAAAACAAAAGTGCTATTTATGTTTGGCCTTTTACAAAATAATGGCATCCTTTTTTTCAAACCAAACTTCCCTCCTCCCCATATAGCAATTTATATATGAAATATGTCGTTATTTTGAAAATCTTCTGTATAGGGGGTCCATTTTATTTTATGTTTTAAATACTTTTAATTTGATACCAAACACACTAAGCATACTTTTCAGGATTCTCCGGAATATTTTTTTTCCTTTTTTTCAAATCTTTTTTATTTCCTAGAAATCATATTATGATAATTGGGATTGGGGGTAGGGGAAGAAAAAATCCTCAGGCACTAAAGCCTAAACTGCACAAACGCCTGGCCACTTTATATACACATGAGATATGTATATCAATTAACCAGCTGGACACTTTGTATATCACATAAGAAGACGTCGTTGTATTCACGTAAAAAACTTCGGCGAGTTGCCAAAATTTCAATGTATTTGTTATGTACAAATACATTTACAGTTCTACTTTTTCTGCACCGACATTATTTTGTCCACTATCGTCTTGTGGAAATATCTCATAGTATTCTTTGTACATAGCTAAAAACAATAAAAATAAATATTATTAAATTTTTATTCTACTGTGGATATTGTGTAACCGCGAACCTAACAAAGAGGTAACCGTTGACCGATGCATCCTAAAATGTTCACGGAAATAATATTCCGAGTATTGGCCTATTTTCAATATTATATCGTTTTCTTTAAAATTGACAGTTTTTCTGTCCTCTTGATGAGCTTGTATTTCAATTGAAGAAGAATCGGAGTCTGTTGTGCTGTCAAAAATGTCCCAGTCTTCTGCAGAATCAGAATCACAACTTGAGTTTAGCAGGAGATCCTATTAAAAAAAATACTAAAGAAAACGTTTTGAGTTGCGATAGTCAATGGAACAAATTAATATATACTCACTATATCAGAATCAGAGCTCACATTAAATAGTAAGAAACCCTATAATTGTGTAAATGGATTTTAAAATGTATTGAGGTCTGAGAAATTGTTTTCGTTGTATAAACATACTATTTTTTTGTACTCAGCGTACACATTTAAATACATATATTAGTTTTTTTTTAATGTGTTTATTAGCATCAGAAGACGATCAGTCTTATATTATATAAAGATATATAGCATTTGTTGTGGTACATTTTACTTAAAAATAGGTAAGGATTAATTAATTAAATTATATTATATAAAAAAAAATTAAAATTAAATTAAATTAAATAACTAAAGAAAGAAAAGGGGATGGGGAAAAAGGAGATAGAATTGATAAGGATAATCACATTGAGGAAAGGGAATATCATGTATGTTTCTTCATACTCACTTTATGGTTCAAAACAAACGCAAAGCAAAGTTGACGACATAGAGATAAGTGCAGATGACAGGTACGGGGCAACTGAAGGAGTAAGGCTACAATTAATTTCAATATTTAATTTAGTTCATTTTAAATTGCAGCTTTAAAGGGCTGTAATCCTAATGTAAATTTGGTTTCTGAATTCAAAGAGTTCCACAATATGCAGCTTCTCACTAACTAACTGCGTAAAGTCTTCTTATTGTGGCATACACTCGGCTACAGATCAATGCAGTATGATTGTCCCAAGAAAGCCGAACAGATAATTATACCTAGGATTTTAAACTTTTCGCAATACGGGATTGTTACGTTATTAATTTTGAGCATATCGGAATCTACATTAGTTTTATATATTACCATAGATTATATGACGGAAGTCGGCAAGACACGACGGATTTTTTATTTTAGGAACAGCGCAAACTATAGAAACTTTCCACACATCAGGAAAAACGGATGTAGAGATGACTAAATTGAATATGTGAACTATGTGGTGAGCGATAGCCTGGAAAATCATTTTTATAAATTTTAACTTTAGGCCATCGTTGCCAGTAGCATTTGACTTTATATTTTGCACAGCAATATAGCACACATCTTCATATATCTCTCTGAATTTATAGGCATCGGAATTTTCATTGAGATGTCCATTTTTTCGAGATGAATACATTGACTGTATTGCTGAGAAATCTGCACTAAACTCATTTGGACCAATTCCAATGTAGTCCGTCACTTTTTCTTTTAGAATACCAAGCTCGTCAATTTTTCTCTAAATAGCGAGTTCCCTGAACCGGTCGATGATTGAAAATACCGAACCAAACCAAACTCTTTCTTTGCCCTTTTTACTTCGAGATTGGATTTATTTCGATAAATACAAAAGTTTTTCCAGTTCACATCTGTCCTATCAGTGCACCAACCTCGAAATGCACAGTCTCTGAATGCAATTGAAACGATCAACGACTTTCAAATTATTTCAGTATGTTTACATTTTTAACTTTCTTCTTTGGAACATGTTTGTAATAAAAGTGTTAAAAATGCGAACCTGGTCATTAGCATCATTAAAAAGAGTCTAGATAAATCGTTTCGGTGGCATCGTGGTTAGGAGCAAATTAGATCAACTGCTTTAAAATTGTGGTACCAGAATTTTTCGTCAAAGCAGTTAAATTTAAGGTCTAGCGCAATATAGATAAATGCATGGTATGATATGCCTGGTATCCAAAACTGGTTAGTATACTTTACGGAGTCTTTATCAATAACCATAAAATATTCATTTAACGAAAACAAGAGAAAAGAAAGAGCCGTGGGTAACGTCAAAGTGTGTTGGAGAGGTGCTGTTAGTAATATATTGCAGTTGAGTACTTGTGCAAAAAGTTTTTATTGTTTGTATGTCTGCGTTTTTATTTAAATTTAGATTAAAAACTCCCATTACAATAACGTTTTCATATTGACTGCTAAAATGGTTCAAAACATCTTCAAAGTCGGATAGGTTACCAGAATTTGGCGGTCGGTAAACCACTCAAATTAAAACTTCTGTGTTCATCAGCACAATTTCAACTAGAAGAAATTCTATTTTTGAGGAGGACTTTGAAATTATTCTAGCTTTAATGTTCCTTGCAATGTAAAGCGCAATACCACCACCTCTTTTGCTTACTCGGTCATTGCACCTTTATTGGCTATAAGCCAAGTTTTACTAATACCCACGACACCTAGCTGACGTCCGTTAAGAATTTTCCAAATTTCATACAATTTCCCCAGTAAGCTTTTCGGGTTTATACTGCAATCGTTAAAATGGCCTATGTTTAAATTTTTAGAATAATTTTTAAGATTTTGCTTCAGTATACCGTCGCAACTGGCACTTACACCTGGCGAGAGAATTAGCCATTTTTATCTTTTATAAAAACATATATATATATATATATATATAAAATTTAAATGCAAATCATGCTTTGCCGGTGGTTCTGGATGAGATATCAGATATCACTTGGTGTATTTGTTAGGCATGGATGAATACGCGTATGATGATAGACTTATATTGATGTGAGGAAAAATGTGAAACATCATAAGTGTTTTATTTTGAACACGACACGACTTTGGATCTAAACTTTACCAAAATACTTGGCGAAGTATGCTTTGGGTTAGAGCCACCAACCCTAAAGCAACTGTCGACGTCTTCTGCATTTATTTCTACCTTCAAATGCTTGCCAATTATTTTAATCAGCCCAGTTAGATCGGCTGTCTCGGCAATCTTCGGAATCCCTTCGATCAGGAGATTGTTGATTTGCTTGTACTTAACGTTATCTTCCACTAGAGATATTGGGATTCATACTGCTTTTAATGGCTGCCAATTCAATCTTTTGATCAAGAACAGATATCTTTTGATCGATTTCGAGAGAAAGTTTGATAACTGCATCGGAAATTTTCTCATCCACCATTTCTGACAGCTTTCTTTCTAACTGGCATCAATAATACTGTCAAACCTTTGCAAAATGTTACTGAACCTGCTATTTACGTGCTGGAAAGCGGCTTCCATATCGACTTCTAAAGGATTTGTTACACATTTGTTAATAGTCGAGGAGCAGGTCAAACTACTTTTCGACGGTTTTTCCCAGCTCCCTAAAAGCAGATATGCACAACTTTTGGCATCTAGGATGAAACCATTTTATGCAATTGTCACAAGAGATTGCGTCTTCTTTTCCCTCTTGGATCCATACATGTGCGCTTTGGAGGCAGTGTCATATTGTTTAAGGTTATGTCAGCGAAAAGTTTAGAATATAACAATAATGTCTTTCGAGACAACTTGGAGCTATACGTTCTAGTGTGGCAATTAGAGTTATTTATATATTTTTTTAGAACACAGCGTTTAATTATGCCACACTATTTAGAGAGACGCGGCTACAGTTTTGGCGCTAATTACATTGCCGAGTCTCTGAGTTTACGTTTCGACGAACACACGAATATACTGATTAAACGTAAAATGGAGAAACGAAAAACTCGTTACTTTTGAGTTTATTTTAATTTTAAAAAGCGAACAAAGCTTAACATGATTTCTACATAACCAAATTTATTTATATATCATTTCTTCTTTTATTAGAATTTTTATTTTTTTTGGTTTAATTGTGACTTGTTTTTTATTTGTTTGTTTTTTTTTGGGTAACAAGCAAAAAATATCTTGTAAAAATCTACCACATGCAATTGTTTTCGCTTCTAAAAAAAATAACTTAACTTCTTCTATAGAGTTTATTGCTCTTATTTCTTTACTTTTTTCATTTAACATTGAATTTGAAATCAAGGTATTTGGTGCTGATTTTATATGAATTTGACAACCTGTATATTAATTCAAATATGGCCTTTTAGCTTAGCAGCTCAAAATACTATATTTTTAATAATCATTATTATTATACTTTTGAATTTAAAAATCACATAAATATTTTAGTTTGGGCGTTTTTATATCAATACATTTTTAAAATCCCTCTACGGAAAATAAATTCTCTGTGTACATTTAACAATAAAATGACTACAAATGACATTTTTTAATATTACGTTGTCGATAAAATTGGATGTTCACCATCCAAAACCAAATAAAATACCTTTCCAGTCCTGAAATACTACATAAAATATAAACATTACTGACAATCAAATTATGCAATTAAAAACCTAATTAAAATAATACTAATATATAATTTGTGTGTGTATTTTAGTTATTATTTGTAATTATAAATTACGTCAATAATCAATTTTAAGTGGAACATATTAACCTTTAAAAGTTTAAACATAGAATAACCTTTAATTTTGCAATATATATATTACTGTATTTGATTTTCATAATATTTAAAATTGTAAAGAACCTGCGAGAATGATTGGATTTACCAAAAGTACAATAGTTGTAGTATTAGCAGTTGTGGCGTTTGTAGCAGGAGAAGTAAGGAACAAATAAAACTAATATCGCAATATATATAAAAAATACTATATGTTTTTAGGAGAATACTACACCACCATGGTTCTGGCCAGTCATTGTTCCATAAGCTAGTTAGAATGCGAAAGTTCTGTGTATGAATTTACTCTTTTAAATAATAATGCATAATTTGATTTTCCGTTGTTTGTATTTATGATATATGGAAAAGTTAGGTAAAGGACACATATAAAAACATAAAAAGATTGAGCTAAATAAATTTGGACCATGAAAAATCAGTTTTAATTAGTCATAGATTTTTTTAAAAATGTCTTCATAGTAAAAACACATGGAACTGGCCGTATATATAGACCTCAAAACTATTTACAATTTCTTCAAAAGAATTAATGAGGATAGATAGATATCATCATGTTTCATCATAATAAAAATAAACCCTTCATTGGACTTCTAGCAAACTTATCTAACAATTGCAAGTAATAAACTTAATTAACCTATTGGATCTGTCATTCTGTACATTTAAATAAGACCATTTGCTGTGATGTGGAAACCCTTTTTAAATATATATAGGTTGAGCTAAAGAAAGTAAGACTGAAATATAGGTAACTTAATTTACCGAGACGATAAATATAAACAAGTATTATTAAACAATAAGATAAAACGCTGGAGAACTCGAAATGATCGATGAATGGGAAATCCCTTTTTACCAATGATATTATTGCTCTTTAGAGCAGTTAAATAAAATTGGTTCAATTTAGTTACAATTATAAAAATCATTTTAAAATTATCACATATATTTTTTTAAATGTTCCTTTCTCTCTCTCTCAAATCCCTTTTTCTATCCATTTACGGGATATAGGGGGCTGGTGTACGATATCGCACACCAGACACTCCTCCATTTTATGAGTTCACCACGATTGGTCAGATCATGGTTAATGTGCTGCTTATGCTGAGCTGTTTCAGTATTGAAGCTTCTTTTGTTCAAGCACTTGCAACACCTCCCCGATTGTTATGAGTCCTACTTTGCCTTAAAAGCGACTCTAACAGGCATCAAATATACACTACTTAGTACTTTATATATCATCATGTTTTATCATATTTAAATACCTCATTGGACTTCTAGCGAACTAATCTTACAACTAATCTAACAATATTTAATAAAGTTAATAACAACAACAAAATGTATGTATAAATATAATTGTATTGTACATATATTTAAATATAATACAATCATTTTTATGTTATTTTATTTTATTTCTTGACACATAACAAAAGGTTGAATTTAAGTTAAACAACTCATAATTTTTAAATGAAAATAACCAAATAAATACAAAAATAACTTAATCGAACAAAAAAAGTATGCATTTATTTTATTATATATCTCATTCCCAACCGCAATATAAGTTTATTGCGCAAAAAACCTAATGTATGTTGACGTGCCAATAAAAATGAGTTTAAAATAGTGTATAGGCCCTGATCTGACTTCGAACCCATGATTATTGACCCCAAACGGAAACGAGAGCCTGCTAGACAATTCAAACCGAAAATGGATTAAGACAGCAAAACACCCTGCTGTCTTAATCCATTTTCGGTGAGCAAAGATACGTGGCCATCATTCAACCAAAAGTGAACCAAACAACTGATTTCGCAAACGAAAACGGAATGCAAAAGTATGATAAGAATACTGACAGGACACTGTCTATTGCAAGAACACTTGCATAAAATAGGCCTGTAGAAATATAGAAACGGCGAAATATATATTATGTCACTGCCCTACACTTTCATGGCGCAGATACTCATGCCTCAGGATGGTTTTACTTGGAGGATCTAAAGGAAATAGCGGACCTCTCGATATCCGGAATTAGGAACCTCATAAAAGCTCTTAGACCGGAAGCAACCCGAAGCATACTGGAATAAAACTGGCTGGACTTTTGCTACCATATAACTAGTTAGTTTGCTATGGGCCTCACTTGGACTATGATTGGTGCATCTCCTGCACCGCCAACCTAACCTAACCTAACCTAAAGACCCCAAAGCCTACTTAACCAAATCTGTTTGTTGATTAAGTTTTTTCGGACCGATTTTAGGCCTAATGTCAGTCCCGTCGGAGTGGTAGCGCTTTTCTGCATATATACCGAAAATTTAAACAATTCGAAAATACACACATACTTTATAAATTCCAAGGTTTCCTTGTTTTTTATTTATTTTTAATAGCTTTTTTTAAAATGTGAGTACAATTAAATATTGAAATAGTAAAATGTTCATGTAATGAAGATTTTAATTAATAAATTACTGTTGCAAATTGTTTTCAAATTCATTTTTATTTAGTACATAATTTTATATGCTTATTAACCTTCAACCTGGCTTTATAAAATATAGTTTTTTACACAATTTTTCAAAATTAATACTTACTAAAATGTTGAATCTTAACAAACTATCAGTTTTGGTAATGATGGCTTTGGCGGCGTTTGTTGGAACAGTAAGCATTTATGAACTTTTTAATATCATTAGGAATACATTTCTGACCGCTTTCTTTGCTTTCAGACAACGGCAGAAGAAGACGATGGTTGTCCTTATAGAATGCCAGAAGTAGACGAAGGTTGTAGATGGGATTGGGTTTGCGACGTTCCTTTTTAAATTAAAATTAATTTGTATTGAAAATTTTAATTTACGTTGTTTGCAAATATTCAATATATAATTCAATTATTTGGATATAATTTATATTTTATATGCATAAATGTTGCGATAAGATAAGAGAAAATATTAACTTATTTAGAGGTAGGAAGGTTTTAAAGTAAAAACTACTTTTTTTAATGATTTTTGGGTGTAGTGTGTTTTAAAGGAGGGGAGGGGAGAAATTCAAAAAACGGAAAACTATAGAGAAAAATAACCTTTTTTAAGCCATTGCCCGATGAGCTTCGCACTACTCCTTTCCATTCCCACGTAAATATTATTCTAGGTTTTGCTATTCTATCACATGTTTGTATTTATTATTATATTTTATATTTAAAAAATAAAGAAAATTCGAGCGTTATTAGAATGTGTCATCAAAGTAATTAATTGCTTGCCAAAAATAAAGATTTATCAAAAATTATCTATGTGGATCATTGCCTAAACTGATCGCCTTTTCCCATGTTAGTTAGTTTTAGTTGATAGTTAGTTTCCCGAGTTGTAACGGTAAAAGCTATTGGTCTCAATATTAGATCTTTTTTCTTTATTACAATTTTAAAGATTATAATTAAGTATAATGAGTTCACTTTTTAAATAAACTGATCGTTTATCATATAATAACCGATATATCAAATTAATAAAATGTTAAAACTGATCGTTTTTTAAAACTATCAGTTTTGACAACAAATGTTATCTCGATTAAAATTTAAAATTAAGTTTTTTTTCAACGTGTATTTCAAATTTAATTTGTAGATGTAAAAAGTACATACATTGGCTAAAGTAGGCTAAATTAAAAAATAAAACAAGCTTAATTGTAAAAAAATAATCAACCTATTAAAAATTATAAATTATAAAAAAATACTAAATAAAATATTTAAATTATTTTTATTATTACTCAGGTCTCAAATGTATATAATTATGATATCAATCTAATTTCCTCCAATGTAAAATACAGAAGTTAGGAATTGTTTTGACCCGCCATTATAAATTCCGGCTTAAATGGCTGTATACACCGGCCAACGAAGACCTATAATAACATAAAGCCAAAAATAAATAAAACACGATCGCCATGCCGCAATCACAATTATTAATCCGTTTATTCTTAATTCATATTTTCCGCGTATAATATAATAATTATTTTGTATGTATATAATTGCAAACATTATTCACTATAATATACGTTAACTGTATATATAATATACTTTTTTTAACTCTAATTATAAATACCAGCAAAAAATAATATACATATATATGATTGTTTGTGTATGTGTTTCCTTTTGTGTTTGTGTATGTTTGTTCAACAGTTATTATATTCAATAAAATGCAATACATCAATATATATTATATAATACCTATATATTCTAATTATTACGAGTATAATTATTTGTAACTTAATTTTTAATACCTTCTGCTTTTTGCAGATACAATAATTTGTGTGAAAATGCACGAAATCACATCGAATTTATCCGCATATTACGACCAAAGGACTACTCGAGGGATTAAGTGTGTCCTTACACTATATGCATGCGAAGATTTTACTTCACGTTTTTCGTGTGCGGCTGTGTTTTTTTTTGTATTTGTGTAAAAGTGCGCTGGGGTTGTTACTTTTAAATATTTATGTATTACTCTGTAAATTATGGTAATATACAGTACATAAATGGTTATTCTTTTAAACATGGTGGGACCTTCTAACGACGATTCTTCTATCTATAAGACATATTTTGTTTGATTTAGTATGTTTAGTATATATTTGGTTTTTTGTTGAGTCAGAATTACACGGCTGTCTCACAGTTGTGAAATCTTAAATAAAAATAAAATGTTCTTTTGTCAATGTGATTGTAATTATGACGAAATGAAGTATTTTTCTACATAATACTAGGCATCCATTTACTGATAGTTAAGTCATTAGTTATTTGATAAATATTTTTTTGGGAAAAAAGAAAGACCAATTCAAACTTTGAAGTCAAAAATTCCAATTTACTAATTATTTGGAGTGGACTTGATATCCCACATCATTGAAGTATAAAGCTTGTAAGTTCTCTGTTTTGACAAATTCTATTTTGAGACATTGTTTTTTTATGCAGTTTATCTAGAGCACAGCATTTGATAGTAGAATACGAGTGTTTATACGGCTGCAGCTCACACATCATCATCAGATCTCTAACCCCGCGCTTCTCCAACCCACACTTCTCTAAACGTATACTCATGATTGGTTTCGAGAACATACGAATTTAGCGCAAAAAAAGAAATTTTGGATCAGCAAATCATTGAGGAATTATTCTCCAAAAAACAATTATTGCTCACCTAATAAATTAAAAAGTGGGCAATATTTTACTGAAGCTTTGTATATTCTATTACAGTCTTTTTAATATTTTATGTGCTAAACATTTTTTTATTGGTAAGGGGTAATATTTAAGACTTTACACAATGTTATACATGTTTTTTATCAAAGCTCTGGCTACAAAAATTGTTGGATGTGGTTTGAGGTATTGCTATCAAAAACACCGCGTGTATATATTTTAAAAGAGATTAACGTTCTTGCTCTTTACACAGAGTATGGACAACATGCTGAAGTCTCGAATTTGTCAATTTATCATTTATAATTCAAAATATAGCCGCGTGGTCATTAAATTAATGGCCCAAATATACAAGTGGCCACAAGGTGGAAATGTAGAACTCAAAAACTATATATACTATATACTAAATGTCAAATAGTCAACCTGCAAAATAAATGTCCACATGTTGGTTCTAATTTGTAATGGCCATCTTATGAGTCATCTATGTTATCTTCTTCTGTTAATTACTTCAAAAAATATATAGTATAAAAAACAGGTCTTGGTTCCTAACTCTAGAGGTAATCTATCTCGGATGAGTTTGAAAAGTTTAACTTTCACTTTCGCAGCCTTTCCAAATTTTCTTATAATAATAATTTATGTTTCCCTTTAGTTTTATAATCGGACTTTTGCCAAATCTTGTTTTGTATAATATTATTATTATTATTGTTATTAACGCATTTGGAAAACCTTAAATTTGAAGAAAATCCTCAAAACAAAGGTGTCACTCCTCTGGGACTTCCATCAGACACAAATTGTTAGTGCTAGACGGAGCTGCAAATACTACCTGAGAGCTAATGATGATGGGATTTTCAACACTGATGTAGATGTTGTTAAAAGGACTGCTAAAACCTGTAACTGTAGCTGTTTCGAGATGTCTGCCAACGCTAATCTCTTAAAGGAAGGTATTTAGCAAGTATATCTATTTCGAGTTTCTTCAGAAAAATAATCCAATTAGGGTCCTTTAGGATCTCATTGTGGACGTTATCACCGATATAGAGAGCTCTAATACACTGTGGTGAGTACAGAAAAAGGCACAAGTAGGCAGACAAATGGCCACATAGTTTCGATGTTCACCAACAGACATTACAGAGTTTAGATAGTCTCCTGGGCCAGCCCTAACACGATTGAAAGTGATTGCTTAGACTACTATAACGCCACAGTTCCATTATAGACATCCAAGTTGAGGTTTCTATCTAGGCTAAAACCTAAACCGAAAGTTAATTGTGGCTTTGAAAAATTGTATATGCATACCAAACGCAAATATTGATTGATCGAACCCTAGGATGTGAAGAGAAAATCGAGCACTTCATATAATAGTGCCGCAAATGGCCGACCATCTTATTTAATGTGAAACGATTCTCACATTTGCTAAACTAGCTGCATTTGTCTGATTCGCCTCATTGGTCTACTTTCTATAGCCACACGTGAACATGAATTGCAAATTTCCATTTGAATAAAATGTATTCCCAGTGGTGCACTTGATTCTTGGTACGTACCGGGTCAAGTCGTCAAAATGACACATCAAATCTTGTATATCATCTTGTGATCGCTATTGCTATCTATACTATACTCACAATGTCTTTATATCTTTGTTTCAAAAAAGGTGTGAAGATGATGATTCCAGACTATGCTGTTTTGCGTGCGGCAGTGTAACCAAAAAAATCATATAATTTAAAAGCACAACATAAAATCACGTAACCTAAAAATGACGTAAGGAAAAAGATGCGGTCTAGAAAACAAAAAAACAAGCACAAAACTATTCTTTATCAAAACAACTAGTACTTTATTATAACCCACACATTTTTAAACAGTATCAATAAACAATTATTTTAGTTTATATGTTATGTGCATTATAAATTACGTCCTTTATATTACGCGCTCTTAAAATTTTTGCTTACGTGATTTTAGGAGCTTTTAAGTTTTTTTTGCGCTACGTGATTTTTTATTATTTATCTTTATGTGGCATGCTTTACCTGAAAATTTTAATACAAATAAAAATTATGATAATAAATTAAATTACAATTTTGAAAATAGTTGTAATATTAATTATTACCACAAATCTTGGATACGAATTCTTTTTTCATACTGCCATATAATATTTAAAAAAAAACAGTATATAGAAATTTTACAAGTTTCACAATTTTTGGCCACAAAAAAAAAACGCTTCTCTTGATTCACCCGGTAGTATTTTATAGATTATGCAGACATGTATTTTGTGAGCACACATAGATCTTTAGGATTCAATTGCACCTGTCCATTTTAATATTGCGCATGGAAAGTTGATGGACTGGAAACTCGACGTGTGTGCTGTGTGTGTGTGCGTGACTGCGTGGGCTATGTGAGTTTACGAGTCTGGGTGGCGACGCGTGGGATGTGGGACGTGGGATGATGACATGAACATGAGCTCAGCGTACAATTTGCTATATTTTTATATTTATACATACATTTCAAAATGGAGTTACGATAAATTTAACATTTGTTTTTTTCTATCTCTATCTCTCTTATATGTATAACATTTAATATATTATATAAAAAAATACATGTATGTGTGTGTGAGTGTTTTTTGTGGCCGCACCGTCCACGATTTTGTGTGTGTGTGTGTGTTTGTGTTTTTAGAGTGTATAAAATCAAAAGAAAAATTCCCTTTTTCGATCACTTATTATATAATATTTTTTATGTTAATATCGAAATGCAAATTTTTTATACATTTATGTTTTACAAGTCATACATTTATTTATAGTATATATAATACGCATACATACATATATAATATTTATATAAATTTAGATAAATATCCGCAGTATGAAAATGTTTTTTATGTGTGTGTGTATGTATAGAGGTACGTAGGGTAGTAGTGAAGAGGGGTTCATAGGGCTTTGCTCCCGCTGCATTTTTTTGTGGATCGCTATTGTGCGTTTGTTGTCTAATATATGTCCATTATTTTGTTGGACCACTCTGTCGAGGTATAGCTCTCTCTCTCTCTCTGCTCTAGAACCTTTGAATGGAATTAGGTTACGAGTTCGCCGCACCCACAATTTCCTGCGCTTAGCGTTTTGTGGGTGTGAGTATAGTTGTTTAGTAGTGCGTCTCTACTTAGAATTAACAGCTATATATTCTCGGCATAAATACTGACTAGGATTCATCTTACTTTATATATAGTTTACATATATAGATCGGTTCACTTAAATACTATTCAATACGCACATTTAATAACACTATATAATTGCTGGGAACAACAAGGCGCAGTGTGATCCGTTCACGAATGCGAGTTGTTAGGACAACCACCGCCGCCGCCTCCACCGCCATGGCCGCCGGCACCACTGGACCCACTGGCACTGGCGCTTGTCTCGAAGCCAGTCACCAGGGTCTGTATGATGAATTTGATCGTCAGCTTGTAAATGCCCTCCACGTTCTCTGTATACCGGTCGCCCAGCGTCTGCTCGACGGCTTCCAGGAAAGGTTTTTCGATTTTCTGAAAGCAGAACACACACACATTAAATTAAATTATAAATTGACTGTAGGAAAATGCTAATTTAATGAAAATGGCTTTTAAAACATTTTCAATATTAATTAATATTGTATTATTTTACATATAATTTTCCAGTATGTATGCATACACGCAGGACGTTATATTATATACCTAATTAGTATATATATATATATAAAATATATATGTGTATAATTCACTTCACATTAGGGTGACTGATCATTTTTTTATTTTTAACGGTATCATCGAATTTGTATGTATATCTTTTAAAAAAATATATTTAGAACGTTGAGCCCGTTCTTGGAAAATGATTTTTTTTCCTCAATTTGAGTTAATATACTTCCAAATTGATTATATAGTATGGAAACTTTAGCAGCGGTGTAGCGGTAGCCAGTGGGGAATTTAAGCAACTCTTGAGGAAGAGGGTGAATTCTTTTCTTTCATAATTTTTCATATTTTCATGAGTGCTATAAATCAAAAACTGATAATTTTTTTTAAATTAATTCAATTTTAAAAAAATATATTTATACCAAAAAATAAACAAATTTTAGAATAAACATTTACCCAAAAAACATAAAAACAAATTAAGAAATGTTATAAAAGTGTATCTAAAACCAAAAAAAAACTTATTTAATATAAAGAAAAACACACGTTTTAAACTAAACAAAGATCATTGTTATTATACTAAAATAATTACTAAAAAGCACTCAGTTTAAATTATTCTTTATTTTAATTAGATAATAACTAATTTGGTACTTACAAGATCACAAATTGTTTTTTTTAAATACTGTTTTTTACTAAAAAATTACTAATTTATTTATTTCAAATTTTTTTTTATTAAAAATGACTTTTTTACACTAAAAAAATACTGATTTTAGTCTGCTAAAATCATCGAATTAAAAAACTTTTTTTCAAAATACAATGTATTTTAAAATTAAAGTATATGTACTTGAGTAAAAAATGCCTGATTTTTTTCTATGAAAATAATTAGATGTTGTACTATGAAAATCACTTATTTAAAATTGAAAAAAAACTGGGGTTGTATTTTAAGAAACAGAGGGACAAAGGGACATAGGGATATAGGGTCAGAGGGTCAGAAAAAACAAGCTAGACGTTCTAGACAAGAAAAAGATTGAATTTATATTTCTAAAATAAAATAAATTTAAATGAGGTTATTGTTAATTCCGTCGTTATTGTTTAATATATATAAAGTCCAAAGAAGCCAACAATTCAACTGAATGTCAGTTTCAATTGTGTGCTTTTATACAAGTGCTTGCATGTGTGCGTTTCAACTAAAGTAGTGGGGTGATAAAATATTGTTAAAATGTGCATTTGTGAATTGTGTCTAAAGCATAATGCGCATTTTTACGCCTCTGTCATACGGGCATTTAGAATTCTACACTGATATTACCACATTTCATAGTTTTTTTAAATTTTTTTAAAACTTTTTTTTTTTATTTTTTTTTTATTTTATTCATAACTCAAGATTTTTTTAAAAAATATACAAAGTTTTTGGTTTACAGTTATTTT
>JAAAKO020003916.1:0-20914 GCA_010015015.2 Bolitophila cinerea | reverse complement strand
ATATGAATCCATTGACCACGTCCTTTTCGCATGTCCAAACGCCTCTTTTCTAAGAAGTCAGCTATAATAACGCTACTGCACAGCGAAGGATTCAACGAACCGCATGAAGTAAGGAATATCCTAGCAACATCATTATCCGCAGAAATTCTTATCCAAAATAATTTACATTTATAACATATTTATTATATTACTTTTTACATAGAATTAGAATATATTTTATACTCTGCCCCATTATTGAAGAAAAAAAAGCAAATAAATATTTTATAAAAAAAAAAAATTTCCCCGACCTTTTGCTGAGCTTGCCTTTTTGATGTCGCTATTGACTGGACTATAGATACACATCCATGTTTAAATAACACGTATATGACGTATACACGTAGCACGTACGTAGCACGTAGTACACATATTTCGACAAGTTGGCCATATAACAGGAATGCATGCAGCTGTGTGAGTGCGCAAGAGAGCGTTTGTGCGCATGCTCACGCGCAACGCTCTCGAACACGGTATCTATATATATATATATATATATAAACCTCTATATATATATATATTTGTAGATATTTTATATGGATGTGTGTGTGTGTGTATTTATTTTATAGTGGTGTGTATATGTATATGTATGTTTACTGTGTGCCTGCGTGTGCGTGTTTCGTATACGTTTTAGAGCGAGTGTGCATGTGTGTGTGTGTGTTTGCGGCGGCGCGTGCGAATGAGAAGAGGCGCAGTGAAGCCGATCGTCGACGGTCGCGCCGCCGCTTGCGCTCACCGCGCCGCTCGCACTCGTTTCGGAAGAACGCAAACGCAAGCAAACCCAGTTTTCATCAGTTTACATGTGAATGTGATTTTGTGCTGACGCTTTTTTCCAACTATGGCGAGCGAAGCTGCTGCGCGTTCGCTTAACAACAACAACAACAATACCATCTCAACCACCACAATTATCCGCCACCATTACAAATACAACGACGCAGAATCAGAATCTGAACAGTGAGCAAAAATTCGTGTACAATTCAGTGACAGAGTGTCAGTTTTCTAAGGAGAATTTCGAAACGCGCGGTGTTAATTTCTTTTTGTGTATTAATTTCGGTGTCATCGTTTTTGTTGTTGTTGTAATTTGTGCCGTGTGCTCCCGAATGCAAGTGATAAGACACACACGGACACGGACACACACCATCGACCATCTCGCTCTCGATAACGCGTTGAGATTTATTTATTGGTAAAAAACGCAGCTGCCGCCGCCGCCGCCCGCGTGTCCGCTCGTTATCGGCTAATTGGAATATATATAACCTATACAATACAATTGATTGGTCGCACTTATATATATATAAATTCGAAACAGAGTGTCAGAGAATTGCGCGAGTGTGTAAGTGCGTCGCGAAATATACACATAAACATACAAAAAAAACCGCGTGCGTTAGTGTGAGTAAGTGCGCAAAGTGTGTGTGTGCGTTTCTCGCGTTCGTTACGTGTTCGTTCTAATCAGACTGGCAAAGACGTAGCCATATTTAAAATATTTTTTAATAAAATGGGAAGTCGCAACTACGAAGTGAATTCGTAGTGGTACTTTTACACACACATACAAATACATATAATTTGTAGATATATTTAGATTTAGATTTTTGAGTCACTTGCAATTCGTTGTTTACGTGTAAATGTGTGCGTGTGATTAGGCCGTACAAACGGAAATAACGGGATAATACGCAGTTTTTTGATTTGTTTTCTTTCCGACGGTGCAAATTTAAACACATTAGAACAAAATGTCCGTTCAAACGAAACGACAGCACTGCTACCTGTGCGATCTGCCCCGAATGCCCTGGGCCATGATCCATGAGTTCTCCGAGCAGGTGTGCCGGGGCTGCGTGAACTACGAGGGTGCCGATCGCATTGAGCTGGTCCTGGACACAGCGCGTCAAATGAAACGCGTACACTCGTCCGGGAAACGAGGCAGTGCCAGTGCTGGTCATGAGAACGGTGAAGTGGCTCCACATCGTGGTGTACCATCAGCACATCATCACTCGTACACACTGCAGCCAGCTCCGGCTGGTTCCAGACTTATGGATTTTACACCGAAGCTAGAACCACATGACACGACCGCTCGGCCAGTCCGTATCTCGACACACCTACCACCGCATCATATGCCATTGACCAGCCGTGTCCAGCAACAGCAGCAGCAACAGGCAGTCCAACAGGCCCAACAACAACAACAACAACAGCAGCAACAGCAAGTGCAACAGCAACAGGCCGCTGCTGCCCAACAGCAGGCCGTCGCCCAACAACAGGCCGCTGCCCAACAACAGGCACAACAGCAACAAGCTCAACAGCAGCAGCAGCAGCAACAACAACAACAACAACAGCAACAACAACAGCAGCAGCAGCAACAACAGCAGCAGCAAGTTCCTCCACCAGCACTGTCCGTAAATCTGAAGCGACCCCTGCCCGATGAGGATGATCATAACGACGGTGGTCCGGGTGGCAGTGCCAACAACAATAAGCGTGGTGTACCGATGAGCGCTGAGGAAGCCCAACAACAGCGTCCGGCATTAACGCGTGGCGAATCCCTGCCCTCGGTGCCGTTCGTTCCGGATCGTCAGCCGAGTTTGCGTGACAAACATCCGGTGCGAGCGCCTTCATTCGATGCGGCCACATTCAAGACAGGAGGTATGTTTGAAGCACTCCTTTCCCCCTAACCCCCCTCCGTCATTATATATTTTTGTATCTCTATGTGGTGTGGCTCTCTTTGGTATAACTGTTTATTTAGTTGTTAGTAGAGATATGATAACTTGGATAGAGATAATAATGTACAACCTCCAAAACTCTATGTGTCTATATTCCACACAATCTCTATATACGCTTCATGTCCGTCTAACTCTGATTAGGATAAGTGGCGAAGGAACTCAACGACCGATAAAACCATCGAGCATCGAGTCCCGCCTAATCGAGCTATCGATTACTGATAACCAGAATATAGTACACGCGCGCAATCTGTGCCTGTCTTATCTGTGTTTCACTTAAAATTGATATCGTGTATGTGATAAAACAGTTGAGAGACAAATAGATAAACGAAATCATTTATGCTCTTTAAAGTCTACGCGATAGAATTTTATGTGTCGTGTCGCTTTCAAGCGCTCGCCGGGTATTTAAATTTCGGAAATATTGATTTTTGTGGTTTGTTTTTTAATCTTTTATAATATATTACGAATTCTGGTAATATTTGTAATATTTTACGAATATTGGTAATATATGTAATATTCTGTAATATCTGTAATATATGCGAATATTCTCTAATATAAGTAAATAGTCTGTAAAATATGCGAATATTCTGTAATATTTTATAATATTCTCAAATATTGTGTACTATTCACAAATAGATAAAAGAAATTATTTATGAGTGATGCGCACGGGGCTCTTTAAAGTCTACGCAATAGAATTATATGTGTCGTCTCTTTCAAGCGCTCGGGTATTTAAATTTCAGAAATATTTATTAATTTATTGTAATCTTTTAAAATATATAACTAATTCTTGTAATATTAGTAATATTTTACGAATATCGGTAATATCTGTAATATTCTGTAATATATGCGAATATTCTCTAATATAAGTAAATATTCTGTAAAATATGCGAATATTCTGTAATATCTTATAATATTCTCAAATATTGTGTACTATTCACAAATAGATAAAAGAAATCATTTGTGAGTGATGCGCACGGGGCCCTTTAAAGTCTACGCAATGTAATTTTATGTGCTGTGTCTCTTTCAGGCGATCGTCGGGTATTTAAATTTCCGAAATATTATTTTTTTGTGTTTTTTTTGTTCTTTAATCTTTTATAATATATTGGAATATTTTATAATATATTACGAATTCTGGTAATATTTGTAATATTTTACGAATATCGGTAATATCTGGTAATATATGCGAATATTCTGTAATATAAGTAAATGTTCGGTAATATATGCTAATATTTTGAAATATTTTATAATATTCTAAAATATTCTGTAAAATTGGTAATTATATTATAGCGTCACTCATGGTCATGAATGACTTTTTGATGCGCGGGGCTATTTAAAGTGTACGTAGTACAATTTAATGTGCCGTCCATTTCAAGCGCTCGGGTATTTAAATTTCCGAAAATATTGCTTTTTTTATAATTATGACCCCTTGCTTCGCTTTAGCAACTACCAACGTGTTAAAAATGTGAAATAATATATTAAAACAGAGAGAGGAGTGAAAGAATCATTATTATGGTTGCTTTTTTGTTTAGAAATTTTGATTTAATTCTATATTCTACATATTATCGAGCGCAATTTTAAGATTTTCTGTAATATTTCGAAATATTGGTAATCTTTTATAATATATTTCGAATTCTGGTAATATTTGAAATATTTTACGAATATCGGTAATATCTTATAATATTCTCAAATATTGTGTACTATTCACAAATAGATAAAAGAAATCATTTATGAGTGATGATGGGCCGTGTCTCTTTCAAGCGCTCGCCGGGTATTTAAATTTCCGAAATATTGATTTTCGTGTTTTTTTTTTTGTTCTTATGATCTCTTGTTTTGCTCTAGCAACTACTAACAGAGAGGCAAAGTAATATTATTGTGGATGTTTCTAAAAAAAGGGTACATCATTATACGTTTAGAAATTTTGATTTAATTCTACATTTCTCTTAATTTTAAGATTAACTGTAATATTTCGAAATATCGGTAATTTTTTATAATATTACGAATATTGGTAATACCTGTAATATATGCGAATATTCTGTGTTATATCGGAATATTCTGTGTTATATCCGAATATTCTGTAGTATATGCGAATATTCTGTAATATATGCAAATATTCTGTATAATATAACTAAATATGTAACATATGGTAATATTTTGTAATAATCTGTAATATTTGTAATTATACGCGTCACTCATGGTCATGAATAACGTATTAAAACGACGTTTAGCACAGTCAACATATAGATAAATGATTTTAGTGAGAGGGCCAGATCTTGTTTCTCTGCATGCAGGCTGCTATGTGTGCCCATATGGTAATATTTGAAATATTTAACGAATATCGGTAATATCTGTATTATATGCGAACATTCTGTAATATAAGTAAATATTCTGTAATATAACCTTTGTGTGTTTTGTTTGGCAGAAAAATTAATTCGATTCGAAATAAACAAACAAAATGAACCTATAATATTGAATTTTGGTAATATTTGTAATAGTGTTCGAATATCGAAAATATCTGTAATACATGCGAATATTCTGTAATATAAGTAAATATTTTATAATATATGCGAATATTCTGTAATATTTTATAATATTCTGTAAAATTTGAAATGTAACCTCGCGTCTTAATTTTAACATTATCTGTAATATTTTGAAGTAATATTTGTAATATTTTACGAATATCGGTAATATTTTACGAATATCGGTAATATCTGTAATATATGCGAATATTCTTTAATATAAGTAAATATTTTGAAATATATGCGAATATTATTATATATCATTTACAGAGTACTATTCCTCAATCCGCCAATGTCGAGGCAAATTCACTCATGTAATCTGGTGAACACATTTTCCGATTATCTGTAATATTTCGTAATATTGGTAATATTTTAAATTATGCAACGAATTCTGGTAATATCTGTAATATTTTTCGAATATCGATAATATCTGTAATATTTTCCGATTATTTGTAATATTTTCCGCATATCGGTAATATCTGTAATATAGTGGTTATAAAGTACTATTCCACATTCATCAATCCACCAATCAAGCCAAATTCACTCGTTTATTTTGAGTGTAAACTATTTAAATATATCTGTAATATTTCTTAATATCGGTAATCTTTTATAATATATTACGAATTCTGGTAATATCTGTAATATTTTCCAAATATCGGTAATATCTGTAATATTTTCCAAATATCGCTAATATCTGGAATATTTTCCGCATATCGGTTATATCTGTAATATTTTCTGTATAACGGTAATATCTGTAATATTTTCGAAATATCGCTAATATCTGTAATATTTTTAGCATATCGATAATATCTGTAATATTTTTTGAAGATCGGTAAAATCTGTAATATAATAAATGACGTATTAAAACAACGTTAAACACATGCAACATAAATAGATTATTTTTGTGAGGCTGCCGGATAACAATTAGTAACCAGTATTCGTCGCATCAAACAATATAAGCGCATTTAATTTATTTCGGCATATTTCATTTCGGCTTATTTATTAATACGTAATATTGCGCAATATCACATACTATTTATATTCAACGTAATATTTTTAATAAATGTAATATTTTGTAATATATGTAGTATTGTGTAATATTTTGTATTATCGATAATATTTGGTAATATATCGAGAATGATATTTGATAATATGTCGAGAATATCAGAAATATTTGTCCAAATTCAACATGCAGCGCGTGCATAAAAAAAGGCATGAAATTCCGTTTGTACAAAAGTCCACATGAAAATCATTAAGAATAAAGTCAAAGGGATGTATTTAATGCCGCCAAATTAGAATCAAGGAAGGGTGCGTACAATAAAAACCAACGTGAATTGCCCCTCGCCGCCAATTTCAAAGGTTCTTTAACTAAAATAAAATATTCAAAAATGTTTTGTTTACGTTCTTAATGTCTCTAAGTCTCTAGAAATTTTTAAATTATCACTATGATGCCTGAATTGTATAATGTAATCATTAAAAAAATGTTCCTACAAATCAGAACGCAAAATAAAACACCATTTAAAAATACTTAGATTTTCCGCACCCCGCATTCCACTAAAATCAGTGTGCTCTGCGCCGACTGCCAGTCATTTACCTCTAATAAACTAACATCAACACCACCACCACCACCATTACGCAACATACGTTTTTTGTTTGTTGTTGTTGTTGTTGTTTTTTTAGCCTAGACATTTAACGACACGCATTGAAACCCGGACGCAAACACGTACGAACGACCGTTAGGACACTAAATACTGTAAGGCAGGTTCAAAAGCAACATCAATCACCTGAAATTCTCTGTAGCACACACACATTCATAGTAAATAGAAAATATAAATATTGTATACGACGCACACGCACACAGACGCACACACCACCATACAAATGTCCGATTGATGTATACAGACATTCCTCAATCGGCACTCTCGAAGATTGTGTTTGTATTGGTATGGTACGTCTATTTGTATGTCTATTCGTTTGTCTATTAATAGCACACATACACACAAACAAACCCATCGAAATAATTAACCTGCGCACACGGGAAAAGGTCGAACTCGGCCTCGGCGCGGCGGTGCGGCCGGCGGGTTCGATGAGCGCGCACTCTTTTTTTGCGCATCCTAAAAATCGACGATTGTCTCTTTGCGATTTCTGATGCTGTTGCCAGAACGGCAGAACCGTTGTCGTCAGCAGCGTCTGAGAAAAACCAGTTTATCTCTGGTCAGTGCGCCGCGTTTGAACAGGTCAATTGTATACGTGTGTGTGCGTACACAAGTGTACACTGTGTCTGTGTGTGTATTCGAGAGTTCTTGCATGCGATCCTCAATAAACGACAACAAAACACGCACACACACATGCACAAACTTAAAAACCAGAATTTAAATGCCGTGCACAAGGCAAATGGAAAAAAGCGGTTGCTGCGCTAAAGCCAGAGAAGCAGAATCATGTGATTCTTATTTAGGTTTTATTTTTGTGGAGTGGAACTTTACCCGAAGAACCTGTCTCCCGTTCGCTGCCAATTCGAAACACAACGCAGTTGAAATTTAAAAAAAAACATATACTCGTATGCGTATGCTCGATTTGCGAGTTTACAGTTATAAATGCCGTCGGCAAAATAATGGAATTCGTTTTGTTAAACAGAATGTGCGATACAAAAAGCCGACGGCTTTTGGTCACAAACCGCGGAGAGGCAATGTGCCGACGGAATTTTGCGCATAGTCATTTTTATGGTGAGTTATAGAACAAAGATGGGATTGTCATGTTATGGGTGATGATGAACAGCGAGGGTCGGGAATGTACATCTTTTGGCCGAATTTCGGTTGGCCGAATGAGCCGTTTAGCCAAATAAGCCGTTTGGCCGAATGCCATTTGGAAGTATGAGTCATTTAGCATGGCCGTTTAGCCGAATGGTCATTTTGCCAAATGAACCGTTTAGCCAAATGAACCGTTTAGCCGAATGACCATATAGCTAAATAACCGTATAGCCAAATAGCCGTTTAGCCAAATGGTAATTAAACCGAATGAGCCATTCGGCTAAACGGCCATTCGGCTAAATTAATATTCGGCTAAAATGACCAATCGGCTAAACGACCATTAGGCTAAAAGGCCATTCTGCTAAACGATTTAATCGGCTAATTGACCATTCGGCTAAACGGCAGTTGTCCAAACAACTTATTTGGCTAAATGACTTATTTGACCAAATGGCATTCAGCTCAACGGCTTACTCGGATAAATGACTTATTCGGGCAAATGGCATTCGGCTAAACGGCTTATTCGGCCAAATGACACATTCGGACAAATAAAATTCGGCCAAATAACATTCGGCCAAACGGCATTCGGCCAAATGACCATGTTTTTAATATGTGTTTTTTACACATGGACACATTTAGCTTACCCATATCATCTCCTTCTTCTTTATGTTGGACTACAGCCCAGTCGTGTCAGGGTCGCTTCCATAACAAACAGTTTGGACGGTCATGAGCTCTGGCCAGTCCCAACGAGAGGAGAAATATAATAACGGGACTAAGGAATAACCTCACTGTGAATAAATACGCTTTTTAACCTAGTGGCCAAGTGGACATTATGTGGCCATTTGATGGTCATTTAAGTGGAAACAGTGGTCATTTGAATATAAATGTTTATGAGGTGGCCATTTCGGAAAAAATAACCAACATGTGACCAATTATTATGCGGGTTGGCCATTTGACAGTTAGTGTATTGTACAAAAAAAAATTTAAAGGCTGCAATTCCATAAACTGGATAATTAGCCATTTGGGCCATTAATATTATTGACCACTTGGCTACTAGGTGGAAATCTGGAAATCTCACACTAGCAATGTGATTTATAACAAAATGATGATTTGAAATGAATTAATTTAGACTAATTAATATTAGACGAATTTATTTTAGACCAATTGATTTTAGTCAAATTGATTAATATTAGACGAAATGATTTTAGACGATATTAGACGAAATGGTTTTAGATGAATTGGTATTAGACGGAAATATTTGAGATGAATTGGTATTAAACGAATTTATATTAGACAAACACCCCTCCCCCCCTAAATAATAATGTTATTTCCGGGCATATTTTAAAAATTCAAATATTAATTCAAGAATTTTATCGTAAAAAAGCTTTTATATTTTTTTTTTCCTTTAAACTTTTAAAAAAAGTGTTATTTAAATTTTTTAAACCTGGTCTAATATTTGGACACGTCAAAGTTGGCTGTATATTTTCAAAAGGATGTCTATTTTCAAAAGGATGTCCTTTACAAAAATATAACCTAACTTCAGTTCTACAATATTATTGCTCTAAGGCAGAAACTCGTAAAGACGTGAACGGCGTTCTTAAGTACATGCAGAAATTCGAGAATGTCCTGATGTCATTAAGAGATGAAAGATTGAAAGATTATGACCGCTAAAAATGAATGAAGCATTATTCTTCAAGCCAGAGACACCACTATTGACTTTGAAGTTTTAATTCTAAAGAGTTTAATGAAAAATAATGAATACCGGCGAAATATAGAAATATAAAATCTATATTTGAAAATATTCATAATATTATAACAAATATTTTAAAATATTACGAATATTATAAAATATATTAATAATATTATAGATATTTATTTATTTTAATATTTATTTAAATATTAAACAAATATTGAAAAATAACATATATAATTATTTAAATACTAAAAATATTTAAAAATATGCACAAATATGAAATATTTTATTGAATATTAAAAGTATTCGCAAATATCATAAAATATTACGAATATTATAAAAAATATTACGAATATTATAATACATATTATTAATATTCACAAATACTACGATTTTGATATTTAATTGCGAATATCAAAATATGGAGTTTTATGCGAGAATATCCAAACTATTTAAAAATAACATATATAATTATTTTAATATTTGAAAATATCCGCAAATATAAAATATTTTATTGAATATTAAAAATATTTGCATACATAAAATATTGCGAATATAAAAAATGGCATATTACAGATAAAAAAAAACAAATATAAATGAAAAATAGTGAATACCGGCGTAAAACAGGAATATAAAGTTTTTATTTGAAAATATTCATAATATTATAACAAATATTTTACAATATTACGAATATTATAAAAATTATTACGAATAATATAAAAATATTACGAATATTATAGAAATATTACGAGTTATTAAAAAATAATAATAATATTTACAAATACTACGATTTTTATAATTTTATGATGGCGCTAAAACAATAGCATACCATTTAAAGAAAAAAATAAAAATAAAATACCACACAAAACCAGACTCATATAAAAATAATTGGAGCATATTTTGCAAGCGATCATAAAATAATTGTCATTGGAGACGAGCTTTTTACTCATTACAACTTACAAATTATACATTTATGATTTATATATTATATATTATCCAATGAAATTTGGAATTGCATATAATTTAATTGGTCACTTCATGTCCGGGCGCGGCTTTTGCTGATTATTTTTTTTTATTTCCCTCATCATATTACACATACATATATATACATATAACTATAAGTTTATGTATAAATAATCAAGAGCTTTTGTGTGTGGCCAAACGGTATACATTGTAACAATCTCCATTCTATGTTTATATACTGTGACTATTCAGCTCGAGTGTATACGTGCTTACGTGCGCGTCTCTAATACAATTCAAATTTGTATATACACAGAAACAGAAAATAGAAGAAAATAAAAACATATATAAATTTAGAAGGTCACTGGCGTTGACGCGGCTCGGCGGCTGGCGCACGTGAGCCTCGAAGTCACGCGATCTGGCCTGTCAGTGTATATAAGTACGCGTCACGAGCACAAAGACCCGCAAAGGAATAAACCCGCGTTGCTGTGAAAAACATCTGCCTGTGGTATAGTGGCGCGGTCGTCGTTCCTCTATAGAGGATAACACGCTCGGCAGATTTCCACAAACCCTTTTTCGTAATTAGAAAAAAAATGGTACATGTATTTTTTTAATGTACTGTGAAAGTTGCGTTTGTTATATATTATTTATTTAAATACAGGATGTCCTGTGTCCGAATGAAGAGGCTTTTTATGATGAATACAAATACTATCAAAAAATATAACCATGTCAGACTTTTAAATATAAATATGACCATTTAAGTTAAATCTTAATTGAATTCAAAGTATATGCGAGGGCAAATGACATGAGCTTGACCCTGAAATCGCCGAGCACTTCCACATTTACAGCTGGACTAAAGCCTTTCGGTTGAAAGGTGCTACAAACACTTGCTCTATGGTCAACCCAAGTTTGGGTTTCTATACGATCAAAAAAAAACGTGTAACGAGTCGGTCCTTGTAGTCAGAACTTAGTCAGTGAAGTGCGCATAACTGATGGACCAGATAAAACTATCGATGTATCATTTCTAAGCAAATCTATCCTGGGTGAAGGATATGATGATGAGTATCCAAAAACACACAAAAATGGGTGCGAGACATCCAACATGATTCTCCACGCACGAGATTTAAGAAAACTTGCATAAAGCGACAATAGCTCGGTTTGGTTTGTGGTTTCATCCTGGGTAACTGTCGACTATACAAGCACCAGCATCGATTGGACTACTCTGATAACTTGATCCTGCACAACTTGGCATACTCAGATGTGTTCCTCTTCTGCACACTGAGAGACTGAAATTACCATTAAATGGTCGTTTTTCCAAAAACCCTGCAAAAGTTGGATAACCATTAAAATTGGTACAATATCATTTTTTATTGGTAATATCACCATTGATAACTGTTCTTCTTACCATTTTGGATGGTTTGTTAGAAAACGACAATTTAAATGGTACCAATTACCATCCGGTCTCTCCTTCTCCTCTTTACAAGATGGCGGAGTTCCTGTAGAGACTTTTTTTTGGGTTAATCGGGTTATAACACAATGGGACCACTCTGTGACAACAATTTCACTTTCTAATTTTAATCATATTTATCTACTCTCTATCAATCAGTTTTTTAAATGTGGTATCAATGGGTCCACTGTCTGACCTATACTTGCTAGACCAGTATTTTTGAGACAATCCCACTTCATCGTCATCAATCAAATATGTGTTCACTAATTATTATTAGTTTTTTTCAATGCGCTGTCAATTTGTCTTATATGTTTCCTATACTTGTTGGACCAATCTCTTTGAGACAATCCCACTTCCCATCGTCATCATCAATCAACTATATGGTCACTTAAGCTATATTTATCTACTCTCTATCACACATGACCTGCACTTGCTGGACAAGTCTCTTTGGGACAATCTCACTTCCCATCATCATCTTCAATCAAATATATGGTCACTTTCGAGTTTAAGTTATATTTATCTAATAGGTATCAATCATTTCTAAAACTTTTTTTAATTTTATCATTGATCTATCAATTGGTTCACTGTGTCACTTATATTTTATGGACCAGTCTTTTAGAGACAATCACATTTTTAATTTTTTCAATGTGCTATCGACCCATTGACCTTTCACTGTGTGACCTATACTTGCTAGACCAGACTTTTTGAGACAATACTACTTCCCATCGTCAACATCAATCAAACATATGGTCACTTTCGCAATAAAAAAGAATGTGCTGTCAATGGGTCCTATATGTGACTTATACTTGTTGGACCAGTATCCTTGAGACAATCCCTCTTCCTATTATTATCATCATCTTTTTGATGGGTCCACTTTGTGACCTATACTTGCTGCACCAGTCATTTTGAGACAATCCCACTTCCCATCATCATCATCAATCAAATATAGGGTCACTTAAGCTATATTTATCTACTATCTATCAATCATTTCTAAAACGGTTTTAATTTTTTAATGTGCTATTAATGGGTCCACTCTGCGACCTATACTTGCTGCACCAGTCATTTTGAGACAATCCCACTTCCCATCATCATCATCAATCAAATATATGGTCACTTTAGAATTTATATTTCTATACTATCTATCAAGTATGTCTTAAACTTTTTTTTTTTTTATTGTGCTGTCAATGGGTCCACTGTGTGACCTTTACTTTCTGGACGAGTTAGACAATACCACTTCCCATCATCATCATCAATCAAATATAGGGTCACTTTATATATCTACTATCTATCAATCATTTCTTTTTTTTATTGTGCTGTCAATGGGTCCTATATGTGACCTATACTTGTTGGTCCAGTCTCTTTGAGTCAATCCACTTCTTATCATCATCATCAATGAAATATATGGTCAGTTCAGAACTTGAGCTATATTTATCTACTATCTATCAATCATTCCTAAAACTTTTTTTAATTTAACATAGAAATTTTATATAATTTTGAAAAGAAACTTGAATTTAAAAAAAAATCTTTGACTTTGTTCAAATCATATTCAAGTTTTAAATAAACTGTATTTTTACTTACCTTTTAACCACCTTTCACTCATTTGATCCAGCTCAAACTTGGCAAATAGACTCGTTTGCATGAGACTTAAATAAAAAAAAATAAAAAAATGTTTTATCTCTTTTGACGCTAGAGTCAGATGTTCGGCGTCAGGAAATCTTATAGGAAATGTACCGTTAGTATTAAGTACTAGGTATTAAATATGATTAGGTACAATACATACTCTCACAGTTACACGTACTGGTCAACTGGTCAACGACAACTGAAGACCGACTGAAAGTCACCTGCGGTTTAACGTTCCTTATATACCCTCAAAGTAGCTGAATTTAGTGTTTATTAATTAAGGCAGTTGTCTGAGGTAGTGACCGAAGGAAATTCACCGTAAAGGCTGAGTAAATTTACTTAGGAAATCGAATATCGAATATTAGGAGTAGTGTTTGTCAGGTAACTGCCTAAAATATGTAAACCCTGAGTTCCGCTTTAGGTTTCAGGGACAACGGTCAAGAACAAAGCATCTGCTAAAATTTTCGATTTTCGTGAGTAAATTTACTCAGCCTTTACGATGATTATATTTTTTTGAGCTGCGATTAACTGCTTTAAATAAGGAAGCTCTGCTTTATATGTTTCAAGGACAGAGATCAGAAACAATGCTTCTGTGCACTAGCTATAAACTCCGAGTTTCGTGAGTAAATTTACTCAGCAATTAAGAAAAACATTTTTTTTTTGAAGATCAATCCTTTTTGCGCTGAATTCTTCTTCAAAAAGGGCAAAATGTAATAATGTAGGCCCTTTATTCAAAAATCACTATTGCCATCAATCGTCATTTTGTCCATTTAAGGGGTATTCCACAATTTTTCAATTTTCCCGAACTCTTATTGGGAGAGGGGGGAAAGTGTAATAATGTCATATTTTATCTTTCAAAAATCATTCAATTGAGCTTACAACATTTATTTCTTTCAAATGAAAAAGTTTCATACAATCCGCAAAATGACAAATAAATAGACTTATGGTACACCCTGTTTCTATATATATATATATATATATATCACGCACGGACGCTCGCATTCGCCACCCAGTCAACAAAATGTAATCGCGCCAAAAAAAAAAACGAAAACACGCGTTGCCTATAAATACACGCGATTTTATACACGCACTCATACACATACATTACCGGCACATAGCATACGCAATCAATATAGCGCAAATTTACACACACATACACATACACAGGCCATCACGCGTGTATAGGCTCGCAGTGTTTTGCTTTTGTGGGTTTTTTTGCCCCGAATCTGGAGGGGACGACTATTAGTCATTCGCCGGACGACGCGCCATCGTCCTCGCCTTTCATTCAGCATATGCTCGATCATGTTTATGTACATGCATCGTGTATGTGTGTGTGTGTGCGTGCGTGTTTGCGCATACGTGTGTGTGTGCGTGTGTGCAAACGCGTGCTTTGAATACAGAAATAATTTTAGGTTTACATTTAAAATTCATTGCATGTTTCGCATTTGTGCGATAAAAAAAACACGCGCGCACACGCATTTCATTTTAATTTGCCATTATGAGCCGATGACTGTAGGTTTTTATTGTCTGTGTGTGTGTGTGTGTCGTGCTGATGCCACACAGCTTTCATATAAAACCATAACAAATGAGTGTATGGTTGTTTTCGGTGTTTTTATAGTATATAGTTTGTTTATAGTTTGTTATAGTTGGTATATAGATTAATGGTTGGCCTACGAGGTTGGACAATGAAATAATAACCCATAACCCATTATTTTATTACGAGACCACCAGAACGACAGCCTCATATTGGATTTGAGTCCAAAATGGAGAGGTTTAACACCATAGACCTTCATCAAGACCAAATTACAGATGGATGGATAATATTTCATCTGGCCTGGGAGCTTGGGACGAATGGGTCCTATATTTGGCCGTCCAAAATGTAGAAGGGAAGTTATCGCTATTATCGCTTCCGATGGATGGATAATATTTCATTTAGCTTGGCACGAAAGGGTTTGAGATTTGACAGTCCAAAATGTAGAAGGGAAGTTATCGCTATTATCGCTTCCGACCATTACTGGGTAACAATAGACCTCTAGAAAATGGCAAGGTTCAATACCATAGACCTTCATCAAGACCAAATTGCAGACGGATGGATAATATTATGGCCTGGGAGCTTAAGATGAATGGGTCTTATATTGGGTCGTCCAAAATGTAGAAGGGAAGATATCGCTTATATCGCTATCGACCATTATTGGATAACAAAAAACCTCTAGAAAATGGCGAGGTTCAAAACTATAGACTTTTATCAAGTCCAAATTGCAGATGGATGGATAATATTTCATCTGGCCTGGGAGCTTGGGACAAATGGGTCAAATATTGGGCCGTCCAAAATATAGAATGGAAGTTATCGTTATGTTATCACTTCCGATGTATAAATAATATTTCATCTAGCTTGGGACGAATGGGTCCGAGATTTAACCGTACAAAATGTAGATGGAAAGTTATTGATATTTTACCCTCCTGTTTGACTTAAAATGGCATAAAATAGGCATAAACTAGGTTGGGTACTCGTATATAAATTAATCAACCCAAAAAAACAAAGTTTTTTATATAAATCCTATTTTCATGGTATATGTAACTAACTTTGATCACCCCTAAGTTTTTTGGGCAGCAAAGGGTTCAATGTAAAGAAGTAGTTTTTTTTACCATAAATTACGTTATCTAGTCTTTTAAATTTTTACCCCTTTGTCCAATTAATGGTTATCACCATATTCGGTCACCTAATGAGAGATAGGGAAGATTTAATAAAATGCATTTTCATCGACAACAAGTCAATGGGACAAGTTTCACCTCCATTAGATGACAGGAAGTCGGTTAATTAGGCCGCATTAGAATCCGCGCAAGCAAGATCACAGACACGCGAAACTAATATAGAGAATTTAAAAAGAGCATACATCTTGGAAAATATGGTTTTTTATTTAATATACTCGTATGTATATAAAATAGAGACACTTTAGCAGCTTGCTATTAAAATCTAAATGCGGTAGTATACCCAGTTTGGTAAGGATCGAACTACGAACGTAGCAAGTACAGAAGGAGACGGGATGTACTGTAAAAAGAGTTAGGATGATAAGCCAGTACCAAAATCCAACTCTCGAGATACTCCATTTGACACGAAAGGTTCCTTAAGAAGGAGACTACTTTATGACTACTCTTCTCCACATGAACCAAAATCCAACTCTCGAGATACTCCATTTGACACGAAAGGGTCCTTAAAAAGAAGACTCCTCTTCTCCACAAGAACGAGCGGCGAAAAAGAGAGGTCCTAACTAGACCAATCTTTCTCGCAATGTTGCAAAATCGGTTGCTCCTCTACTATCAAAGGTTACAAAGGTGTCTCATCTAGAGAAAAGCCTGCCTATCAACCGACTATGGACCAACAGGTTCTACATCCAGTAGCTTCAACGTATAAGCTACATCACTTCAAAGCAGCCATCAGGAGTAAGAGTAATCCAAGTCAAAGCTATGCAGTGGACTCTTTGGATGTGGTGAGGTTTCGTAATTCGTGGAGCCTTGTAGCAAATCACAAGATATTAAAGTAGGGGATGTAGCCACAATATTGGTATTTAGAATACTGTGGAACGGATGAGCACAATGGGTCCATAATGAGTCCAGTGTCCTAATTCCATGTATTTGTGCCTCCTAAAAACAAATTTCATAAAAATGTGGCAGTTGGCCCTATTTTAAAGCGGCCATCTTTTTGACATCATACACCTATTACAAAATATTACAAAATTTGGCCTTTTTCGGAAGTAAAAGTTTAGGGTTATATATTGGAGAGCTTTTAAAGATTTAATGTATCTGTCAAATAAAAAGAGAAATATTTTGTGTCAGTCATATCAGGGTTTTTCTAGTCTTTCACTTATTTTTTGCTACTAGTATATTATATAGGGGCTAAAAACTGTGTTTACATGTCTTTTTAAATTTTATTGGGGGATGGAATAAAAAAAGACCAAATGCTAGGTTTAGCCTTGAGTAACAAAAAAAAACAAAATGAGGGCAGTAGCACCCCTACTTAGGTGTTGGTATTAGTTTAAAAAATGGCTTTATATATATTTTCAAATAATATGAAAGAATGCGCAGAAACCGTTCAGTCTACAAATGAATTTACTTCAAAAAGCACGAATTGCTGCTATTCGTTTAGCAGCACGCAAAATGTTACCTAATAATTATGATACGTGCAACTTTACTTAAGTCCCCAGTATTATTATTAATGCCTTTTTTTGGAGATGGACCTTATAAAGATAGACTCCTAATAGCCACATTGGTTTTTTAAATGGGATTTCTATCAACCAATTTGCTGAAAATTGTGAAACGCCGTTTAAAGCCGATGAGATGGTTAAAAATTGTAGTCCTGTATAAACGCGCTGGTGAATACATCGAAAGATATTATTCATTGTGCACTTCACGAAATTTAGTGAGCTACTTCATTGATAAGTTAAAACCCAAATATTCAATAAAAAGTTCTTTTCAGAACTCATAAGCCTATTGGGGACAGCATGTAAAAAAACGCATCTATGAGCTTACCACAAACGAGTGATGGGGAAAAGCTTAATATTGCTGCGAATTAAAAATAACGGTACATTTCTTACAGGACGCGCATCCTTTTGCCGGAAAGTGGTGTTCGATAGCGTTATTACCGAACAGACACCAATTGGCGGACCCGGAAAAATATTGCAGAACTTTTGAAACTAGATCCATTTGAGGAGTTTATGAAAGCCGCTGGAAAGATTTATAACCCTGACGATCTCGTTTCGATTTATGTGGATTACTACACCGACCAGCCAGAGTCTGAGGATGATGAAGATGATTAAATCAGCTCATGCATTTTATGACTATTTGGGGATAGCATGTAAAAAAAACGCATCAATATTCAATCCTAACCTCTAAATAGGGGCGATATCGCCGTATTTTTTTTGTGTTAGTTTCTCTAAACCTATCTTTAGCCATTTTTTTATTTGTTCCAATTTAAAAAGACATGTAAGACAGTTTTTAGCCCCTAAACCCAAGGGTTATCAAATTTTTGTTCTTCTTTTTGACAGATACATTCAGTACCTGTCATAATCATGATTCAGCCAATCGTATTATTCGGCCATTCGAGATTCGGCCAATCGTGATTTGGCTAATCGTATCATTGGGTCAATCATATCATTCGACCTATCGAGATTCGGCTAATCTTGATTCGGCCTATCATATCATTCGGCCAATCGTATCATTCGGCTAATCGTGATTCAGCTAATCGTAATTCAGCCAATCGTAATTCGGCCAATCGGTTTTCGGCCCATCGAGAGACACCGGTGTACCAAAAAACTCAACATTCCTTATATTAATCCCCCTTTAAATAAAGATTTGCTGATATTTTCTAAAAACTTTGAACCCTCCTCCTATAAAGTGGGTAGGTAACCGATAACAATTTTTAATGGTTTTGTGGTGTAGGAGCACGCCTCTTTGAGGGTAGTATGGCCTCCATCCCGTAGGTCTGTAAAAGATCTCCGTTAGTTTAGCCAAAGTTTAATAAAATATGTTTGTTACATTATAATTATGTTTATCTAGTTTTTTGGTGTTTTAAGCTTTCTTTTGGCCGTTTTTTTCTGTTTTTTGCTAATTTCTAATTTTTTTTTCAATTTTTCTTTTTTTTCAGTAATTGGAAATTATTTTTGAAGAAGATGATAAAAAAATGGTACTTTTTCGCCAATTTTGAATCACTTTGCAAAGAATCACGTATACACGCAGAAAATCAATATACAAAACCTGTACACTCACCCAGGCCGCCACACGGTCGCACCATCCCACCCACTACATACATTTGCATTATCTCTTATATACACGTATATAATGTGTAATTTGTACATAGCAAATACATTGTATATTCATTTTGTACATTTGCATGCAAATGATGCGATACGAGACGACACACCGCCGTGCAGCGTTGCCAAATTGTTTGCATTGCAAAATCATGGGTACTGTGGGCGCGTGCCAGACGCAATCTGGCAACAGTGCACGAGGCATAGCACAACGGCGCAGCGGTGTGAGTGTGAGTTTTTGTTCTTGCATGCTGCTCTCCTACTCCACAACCGGATGCTGCCTTGTCTGCCATTTTGTGCTTGCGCCTGGTTTATATACCTTGGCATGTGCGCAACTGCGCGCATGCGTGTGCTTTCTGGGTGTGTATGTATGTTTACATGCTTATAAATATATGTATATATATGTTAAATATATATATATATATATATATATATAATTTCCGTTTGATTGTGTGTGTCAATTGTGACGTCACATAAATGTATGCGACTGCGATGAGTATGTGTGAGTGATTATAATACAAACACACACACACTCACTCACACACACATATAAATGCATAACCTACAAAGCGTGTAATTCGCTCGTTCGTTTGAGTTACTTTGTAAAGGCTATTTATATAACTGTATAGTATATATATATATATATATATATGTATATATTTAATGGATTCAATTCACCGTCATTGTATGGTGTATGCACTCAGCTCACACACATACACACAGAAACTCGCACATAGACCTCGTATATACTCGTAGTATATTGCTCACAAATAGCACCATATTTAACTGATTTGTGTGTGTGTTTGTTATGTAAAATATTCATATTGTAAATGGTGTGCAAGCAGCAAGCACGCGCCGTGTTTGTTTTGTGTATACTGTTTCTGGGATGGGTAGCACAACAATTTTTAATTTTTTTTTTTTTTAAATTATAGATTAATTTAAAAAAAATATAAAGATTTAATTTTTCGAGTATTTTCGTTGTCCCCAATCTAAACTGATTAAGCTTTTTCTGAAAGGTTATACACAGTCAGGAAGAGGTCGAAAAAAAGAGATTTTTAAAGATTTCTTTTTGGAAATTCGTTTTAACTTAGTTTTTAGTTTTTAACTTTATTTTAATATTTTTTTATTTTAAAGCATATAATGGTTTAAATCTTATCTTTTTTATGAGATTTTGAATATTTTTTTGAGGAATATATTCATCATTTAGCAAACACCAGAAAATCAGCCATTTTTAAATATGGTCATAAGGGTAACCGTAATACAAAGTGGCGCAAAAGTAATCACCCTATAGATGCTGTCATTTTTGCAAATGACGTCTAATGTCATCCAAACTTTGACGTTTGTGAGTAAACACAATTAGAATTTGTCTGGACGTACAATGGATCGCTATACTTCTCAAGA
>JAAAKO020003915.1:0-38130 GCA_010015015.2 Bolitophila cinerea | reverse complement strand
CTTTTTTTCAATAGTCTATAGTCATTGGTTTATCAGCCAACTTCGGTAAAAAACATATGTAAAAACATATACTATACCGACGATTGATATAATTTCTCTATAGATATGTGATCTTATAAAAATCAGTTTAAGTTGTATTTTTAATTGGATTTGGACGTAATATGGCGCTCTAATGCATAAAACCTAATAGTTTTTGGATTACTTTAAGCAATATTCTAGGCTTTGATAAAGATTTGTTTTACTAAAAATATTTTTTTATACTTACTCCTGTATTTTTAAACCGTTATAATGTGCTTTTAACGCGTTTTAAACGAGATTTTTAAAAAACAATAAAATACTACAAAATTAAATCAAAACCCTTAAACCTGACTTCTCAACATTCACTAGTATTACTTGTTTAAAGGTGTTGGTTTTATCGTGTTCTTAATCGTTCTTAATCGTGTACTTATGCTTTAAAATATACAAGCCATTTAAATCGACGAATGAAATGCAATTGAATTAAAATAAAAAAAAATCTATAGCAAAAAATCTCCCGTAATTCCATCACTCAATCTTTAAATCCTCATTTAACTAGAAAACAGGATAATATTTCCGTCTATTACATGCATTACTATCAACAATAATAACAATACAAAATAATAAATACAACTCAATATTATCGACAAAAGTGTTAAAATATCAAAAAAGAACGTAACAGTGTTTTTTGTGTTTTATTCTGTTTTGAAACAAATTTAAAACCTATAAAACCTGTAAAAGTAGCCCTATAGACGATTTTATTTCGGTTTTAAAAATGTAAAAGCAGCTTTTGTTGTTCAGAGAATTATAATAAACATAGAAAAACTATTATTTCAAAACGTTTCGTAATTAAAAGTAACTGTGTTTGGTATCAAATATAAGATATTTAAAAAATCTATAATTTAAAAATGGGGGAAACTTAAATAAATCCCAATATTTTCTAAAAGGTCCGACGGTTACGTATATATACGTTTTTGGAAGTTGTTCGAATTCTAAAAGTTTGGTATGAGGCAGTATAAAATATGTCATTATTGTCGGTGCAAATTTAAAAATATATATTTTGCATGTTAATAATTCATGTTATATTTATGGCCTAAAATGCTGAGGTACCTTCCTCATATGATAATTTTAAATATAAATGTAAAATGTTTTTCTGCAACGCGCTCTAGTTATTTAATACATACGGCCATAGTTAAACAGTGTGAAAGATATGATATTATTATTATTATTAATTATATTTTATTTTATTTATATTAATATAAACTTAAAATTTATTATTATTCTCTGCATTTTTCCACATTCGATATTACCATCTAAATGTTTGCTGTATAACATAGCTCTATTTGTAATATTGTTATATTTGCCTCACTTAATGCCTTTTGTATAGAAATTATTAATAAATAAAATGAAAATGAATTTAAACAATATTTGGTGAATCCGACTATACAAAGTCATTGAAAAGTTGTGACAATACTTTTTTACTGTAAAAAGGATAAAAAACACTAATTCAAAGGATACAATAATATACAAACCTCAATGTAATGTGTACGTAAAAATAAATAATAAACCAAATATGATGCCTACCTTTTGTGCCACGAATATCTCGTAAATCGCACAAATGCCAGTGATCGTGATTCCTTGCTCCTTGCACAGCATAGCCGTCGTGACCAGTAACATTGATACTCCCAAGTGCCTCCAACCTGCAAATCAAAACAAAAATAACTCTTAAAAAAATTAAATACAAAAAATGCAAATTCAATTTAAACTAACTATGCAAATAATTGCAATAACAAATCAAGCGACCGCGTGAGCTCTTTTTATCATTCTGTCCAAATCCCTCTCGCATAGCCAGTCTAGATATGAATATACGAGGCCGCGCGCTAAATCTTTCCCAACCACTGAATAACTTTTTATTGCCATTTAAGCTGAGGCAGAAAAAAATTGCCACACCGACCGACGCCACCGCTCCGGCCGACGTTGCGACGCTTCGCGGCCGGAGCTGAAACCAAACCAATTTCTATTAAATTCCGTCGGCACACACACACACATATATATATATATATAAACAGGACACACACACAGGCAGCTCTCAGTTCATATTTTATTATCCTCTTTCGCTAAAAATGCATGGGACAATTTCATTTCGACATGGTGAACCGCATTTTGGCGGGCGGCATATTTGCAATATATATATATATATATATACGCGCAGAACTCCCAGCCCCCCAGTCGCATACTGCAGGCGGCTCATTGCACGGTTAATGGGAGAACTCTGCACGAAACCCAAAGTGGCCAGGATAATTTCCCACAGTACTTTTCTGCAACTACTTTTGTCGAAATCTATTTAGTTCTATCTTGATCTGATAATTATATCAATTAAAACTTTTCTGCTTACGTGACCGGTGTATACTGTATAATGTATATGTATGTGTGTGAGATTGTTTTTTTTTGTACGTTCACTGTAATTAAGTTTATTTCATTTCACGGAGTGAGGTTATGTGTGTGTGTGTGGGTCTGTGATTGTGTTCTGTGCGTATGAGAGTGTATATATATGTATACATTTGAAGATATAAACGAACGCAATTAGGACGAGTTTATATAAATCTTGCGTTGAAATTGAGATATGAAAAATCTGCAAGAAATGTCATTTAAAAAAAAATGAATAAATTCAATTAAAGATAAGCAAAATACCTTGCGCATACATAAACTTGAAAGTTGGCTCTTGAAAATGGCAGGCAGAGTATAATATGTACTCCAATAATTGTTTGCATTTATGCGTATACATATTTTTATATCTATACAAATTCTTCAAATGGCAAATGCACGAGCAGGAAATCATTGAAACGTGATAAAACTCTGAAAATGTAAAATACGATCCAATACAACAAAAATCCATAACTTCATGATAAGATATTTATCATATTTTCGTCTTGCGTCTTGCAGAGCATCCCGCACGGGGTTTTTTGCCTGGTGAGATGGGAGTCTGAGTGTGTACTGTGTGTATGTATTTGTGTATACGAGGCAAGGTGGTGGTAACCACATAGAATAAATTCTATATGTATACGTATATAAATATGTATAATATGTAACTATATACAATCTCGAACGTATATTATATATATATATATATTCACGTTTATCTGAGTATAAATATTTGAATGAATCTTTAGGGAAACTGGGGGAAGTCTCGATGGTGTATTGATTTTTTTTTGTCTGTGTGGCCAGAATAAATCTGATGCTTTTAAAACGCAAAGAATAACTCAGACGTTTTATCTATCTTCTATTGGTACATTCATCATAGTTTGTATGTATGTGTGTATGCTCGGATGTATTATAATTTCAGTGAGGAGTAATGATATTGCCCGAATGGTGTCGATGATCAAACAAAAAAATCGCCTAAGATATTTCAAAAGATTGAAACACAAGATTCATAAATAAATATGATATTCAATAAATATGGATGTCTGGTTGACGGTTTTTATTGTCGTGTTTTTTATTTGCTAGTTTAAGAGATTTTTTCCAAAATAAGCAAAAACCAAACGGTACATTGTAGTTAGCGCGAGAGGATTTTCCGCGAAGCAGCAATTAGACCGATTGAGACATAGCGCGAAGACTTTTTAGTTTTGAAATTTGTTGTTTTATAAAAATTCGCGAAGCGCAAAGGTCAAGCACGGTTATGCTATAAAATTTTCTGGATATTAAAATATTTTCATTAACCTTTAAAAAACCTCGAAAACGGGCTTTTAGTTTCGCGCTAAATCCCATCGCGCATTTTCCTATTGTGCTAGCTATACGGACCCAAACCAAACCCTCCATCAAGGGTTTGCAATAAAAAATGATTTTGAGTAGTTAAAAATAAATGATTTTAGCTTATTATTACTTTATTGAAATATTGGGTTGAATCATATTTAAAAATTGCCTAAAATTATAATTAAAAAAACCACTTTAGCCAATGTTATTAACATTTCTGAGAATTCCAAAGCATTTATGTATTATTTTTATATAAAAAGGCCAATTTGTTCAATCAAAGTTTGATTTGACTCTGGGATTTTGTTTGGTTCGGTCAAACAATTATTGTACATATGGTTTATGAAATATAATTATAGTAAATTTTTAACTATAATAGCCTCAAATCCAATTTTTAACTTGGCAAGTTATCTGTTGATCGCACTCAATGTGTCATTTCAAATTAATTAAATATTTTTATTGGGCTTCACTTGTAATGGATTTGATTAACTCGTATAATATAAATACATAAATATTAATTTAGAGTAGCAGTTTCCAACCATTTTTCACACGACTTTAAAAGAAAATTAAGGCTTGCCGTGTCCGAGTACCCCACATGATCGCTTTTTAATAACGGTTTTTTGTATTTATAGAATTGACTTATGAATACACAAAAGGTAGTTCGTACAAACATTTGGATACGAGTTTGTCTTTAAAGTAACAAAAAGTCTTTTCTAATAGGCCAAAGTGCTAAATAATACCCTAGAAGCATAATTTGTAAACCAACGACCGAATATTTTTTGGTTTTCTAATTTTCTAATGAAAAATGAAAATTCGGATAAAATCAACGAGATAAATAAAATATAAACAAAAAACATTGAAGTCGGCAATTGTAAAAAATCGTGATAAATGCCAAAAAACAAATATTTTAATGGTTGTGTTCCAGCAAAATTGGATATTCTTACCAGGAAGAACTTTGTCCTTAAATGAAGTGCTTTAAAATCTTATAACTCGGATACTAGAGTTTTCTCGGACTACATATATTTTTAGAAAAAAGATAAAATAACAAAATTTACGAAAGTGGTGCTAAATTAACTAATGTCGGCTTTTAATTTGTTATTTATAAAGTTTGTTATAATAAAGGAATGAAATCTTCAAATATTTACATAAATAAAATACCGCAAAGAAACTAAAGTGAAATTTGCAACTTTCACCCAGGTTTTATAAAAAAAAATGCAAACCTCAACAAATTTGAATATGAATGATTTATGAATGTGAAATACTACACTGAAAAAAAACAAATGTTCACCTTTGTTATAAGTGTATTAGGTTTATCTAAATTATCTTTATCATTGATAATCATTAGGTTAACCTGATTTAAGACATTCTAAATATTACAAATTACGAAAAGATTTACTTTTGTGGTTGTACACTTAATCCAGACTTATCAAGAAGATGAGAAGTCTTTAAGCTCTTACGAAGAGCAGAGTAACCTCCTGTTGAAACAGTTCTAAAGTACATAGAGGGTTTCGCGCTCTCAGAGCCGCTGAAAACTCGTAAATGTCCCAAAGAACACAGGAAATTTCGAGCCTTTTTAGGAGTATTCGGTTCCGAGTACTGTAGATGGCTTCGAAACGTTTTGAATGTTTTCAAGAACAGATAGGATTTCAAGCTCTCAGAAGTAGACGCAGAAACTTGTAACCATACCGAAAAACATACGAGATTTTCGAGCAAATTTTAGCACTTTGACAATTTTCGTTTATTTTTAGTACCATGAGCGGTCTTTGACCCACGCATTCAAAATTGGACCAGCACAAACCGATGTTTAACAGCACCCTTGTCAGAAACAAATTGGAATTGATCTTCACTGTTTCTACAGACGGGCCATGCTAACCGATGCAAAGATAAAATTGCACTCTGCTCGGATATTTAAGCGACACAAGTTCTATGTTCTAAAGGAATTGTATAGTTTCCATTCAATTGCAATTTAGTGTAAACTGGCCTGTTGGGTTAGTATTTTTCTCGTTATTACTCTTTTTTCTACAACACATATTTCCCTGCCTATCCCTCTCTATGTATGTCAATGTGAAATCATAAAAATAACATATCACCTCAAGTTGTCAACTTCTTACACCGTTTATTTTCATGCGTTTATATGAATATGTGACCGACTCAAAAATAAACCAATCTAGATTAGCAAATAGAACTCACCAGCTAGTCATAACCTTTGCGCATCACGCTATTATAAAAAATATATTTTGTAAATTATTGAATTTAAGGATTCTTTTATTGGATTATTTTATTTGGCGATTAAACTAATTTCGTATTTAATATTTGATATAAATTAACTATATTGTTGTAAACATATTGTGTTTATATACTTTAAGGATATCAAATGTACAAATTTAACGTGTTACAATTACAATTTGGATGAATAATAAAACAAAACGGAAGTGATTCAACTTACAGAGTGTAGTACGACAGAAGGAATAAAAGATAAAGGTGAGATAGTTTTTTTCGAATAACAATATGGTCTAGAGAAATAAATAAAAAATTAAAAGTATAATCAGATTTTATATTTTTAATATATTTTAAAACGCATTATACTGAAGAAAAAACAAAAAAGACTAAAAAATAGTGGTATTAGCACCCACGATATTAATGGATTTGGAAGGTTTTAGAATTTGAACCTGATTTTGTATTATTTCGATACAGAATGGTTTTATTCTTTGTTTAATTATTATTGTAATATTTTTTTTAAAATGTGATTGTTCACACCCAGGTATTTTTTTGTTAAACTGTTCCACTCCATGATTTATTAAGAACTGGTCTCTCTCTCACTCTCATAAATCCCACCTATGCTGAACTGCTCCACTATTAAAGCTTATTTTGATCGAGCACTCGCAACACATCTCCGATTGTTAGGAGTCTTATTTTTGTCTTATAAGCGACTTTAACAGATTTGACAAGGCAAAGATACATATTTATTGAAATATGTTCAAAGATCTTTCTTGCTATATTTCATCGACGAACTTGTAACATCAACGCCGTCTATACGTGTTCTATTTTTTGGTGCGTTTGTATAATTATTGAAGGAATCAATGTCCCGTTAATCGAAAACGCATTCCATATATTTATAGCCAGAGGAATCTACAGATTTAAAGTGCATATTCGAAAAACACTCGATGAGATAAATGTGGCCGCTGCCGGGAGTTGAACCCGGGCGATCCGGTCTATCATCTACGGTAAGAACCATTTCCGTTAAATTTTTGTCTTTGTAAATTACAGTCCTACAGCATAAAAATTAATAAAATATTTATATATTGGAAAATTTGTATCAAAATATGATGACCAATTTAGACTATTTTTAAAATAGTAAAAAAAAACACAATTTGGACGTATTTATAAATAATAAATGGGTGATTAAAAAATAGACAATTATACGGAGGAAGATATTTAAATTAAAAATTATTGTAAAAAAAATAAATGATGAGATTGAGTTCGACGTTATTATTTTCCTGCGGACTTAATCCCATCACGATTGGATCCTTGTCTATCAATATATTTTTTTTGAAATAATACTACTCGAGAGATGGATGTATACTATATTTTTCTTGGCATCTCCATGTACCAAACCGCTATCTTTTACGAAACATAGCTTCTAACGTTGCAATGTTGTTTAAATCATGTTATTTTTTTCACAGAATTAAATACCGAACTTCTATCTAAAATATTGAAATATGTGGAAGTTATTTCGTCACCTCATAGAAGAAATATTTAATTGGCAATATATGTATTGTTTTTCATTTAACTGAAGTTGTGTGAAAAAATATTTAAAATAATTTCTAAAATCTGGTACATGAACTGACAGAAAGCTTTCCGTTTTCGGATCTTTATGATAATATTAGAGTTGAAATTTGTCTTTTTCTTATTTTTGTTTAGCTCGATTCTATAAAATATTATAATTTTTATGTTCTAGGGTTAAAAAGTTTGGACAATGTTGGACCAAATCTGAAAAAGTTTAACAATTGGGAGGCCTGAAATTATTAGACCTTCCAAAACGACAAACTATATTTTTAAATAAAATTATTGTTTCTTTACCTGTCAATAAAAAAAATATCCAATACCTCTTCTCTAAGTCTAAAATGCTATAAGGCTATATGGTACGCCTAAAAAAAGCGGCATAAAATAGACACCAAAACATTTTCAGGACACAACATCAATAAATCACAACAAGCGCTGCACACTTCTTTTTTAACAAAAATACAAAGCGAAGAAGAGAAAAAAAAGAGATTTTGGTAGATTTTGAAAATGTATACTTTACCTGTCACCCATTTTTACCCAATTGTTGTTTTTGAGGAAATATTGCAAATTTGTTGGAGTCGCCAAACATGCCTCCTTACCAACGGATTTATGCTGTGAGTTATTCAGATAATAATCTCCTGTTTGCTAAAACGCACTAATGAAAAGATGCGAGCAATATTCCTGTTAGCAATTGTTTTCTTTTTTAAACTATGCCATCACCGCAAGTTCCAATAATGATATAATTCCATATAATTAAATGCAGAAAAAAACTCAAAATAAATAATTATTTAAAACTAACTATATCACTGAAAACGTCTACATGAAATGATTGTATTTTAATTAGTATACAAAAATATCAATAGCTCGTTTAAATGAGTGCCGCATAATAATTTTAGAAGTTTGGACGTTTTAATTTAAGCATTATAAAATGCATTGTGAAAACGTACATGCAAACGCTTTTGCTTTATAATACTCGTATACTTGGATTTCGTGATGACGAAAGTTGAGGAAAACACGAACATTGCATTATTAGTTCTCAAAACTTCATAATTTTGATATTTTTAAATTTGTTATAACTTAACAAGGTATTGTGGTAATTTATTATTTATGTCTGTAGTCTATATCTATATATATACTATATATATATATGATTTAAATAAAAACTATATAACCAACATTAGGATTATAAAAGATTGTTGTGTGCCAGAACACGTACATACACAATTTATTGGCCAAGAAAACCATGAAATAACCCTAAAAACATAGAATGATTGAATTTACCGCAATTGAATTCTAAGTAGGCAGACTCTTTGAGAATGTGTATATGTGGGCAGATTTAAGAGTGCACTTCCAAGAGCCACCTAAGTGAGCGCACGACCGAAACACAACTCCTTGAACTGTAATGATGCAGACAGAAAATTTCGTGTCGACCAACCAGACATATAAATGCAACATTAATATATGTATACTATATACATTTAGTATATATATTTCCAATTCGTTTGCCGCAATGAACAGAGTATAATATAACAAGAAAAACTTATTTTGAGGATTTTAAAGCTTTTTTTGCATTAAAGGTAACCTAAAATTTTGAAAAACGTTAAATCATGCTAGAGATAAGTCTACGATATTAACATTTTTGTATTATAAGATTTTAAAATTTATCTCTGGTCTAAGTTTAAAATATTCATACATGACTAGACAAATCATGCTTAAGTGCTTATGCGGTTTTCAAATTTCCACCCAGGATTTTCCATTTTGAGATATTATTATATATATGTATGTTTAACAGCAAAACCAAATTGATAAGTTGTCAATTCTGTATTGACAATAATAACAATTATGACTAATGTGTCTACATCATTGTCTGTGAGGTGAAAATGAGTTGCTGTATTATTTAACTGCTATATATACACTTTTGTATAATAAGTTGGTTTTTTATTTCGTACTTTGAAATATTTATTATTGGCCGTTAAAATAAATGATCGATTTGGAGAGGATATGCGGTATAATTTATAATATAATTCGGATATAAAAGCTATTCCTCCAGTTGACAAGAGGGTATTATTTAAAATCGCACAAAAAAATTAAATTTTGTTGACATTGTAAGTGCATTGTCAAATAGGCTTTAATTGATCACAAAATTATCTTGACAAATAATACCGACTGTGCAGTACAGGCTGGATTTTATCATAAGATTAATTCTCATTAATTTGTGACGTTTATTTATACAGGCTGTGCATTAATCTCAAGTGAATTAACGTTAGCATTACATGAGATTAATTCACACAGGTCTGTGCATTAGTCAGGATATTTTAATTGACGAAATATAAACGGTGACGATAATGCACAATACTTCGTGAGAATAGTTCACTTAAGATTGATTTGCCACACCGCACCATAGCTAAGCTAAATCATGATTCTAGCAAAGAGAATCTAGCATTGACAAACATATCCATTATATTTTTTAGTTAATTTATTCAAAACAATGTAAAGATAATAGAAGGTCTGTTTGAGCCTTGGTTTAAGTAAATGTCGTACAGTGAATTTACTGTGTGGGATAGAATGTTGTAGTGCTCAGAGACTACAGTAATATAAATAAAAAAAAACAATGGTCTTTAGAAGTAATCGGTAAAATAAATTATTTAGTAAAACTTCAGAATTCGGTATATCAAAAGACAAAAATATAAATTTAGAAAATAATCCATTAATACAAATTATAATATTTAACAAATCTAACATAATAATGTTTAAATAAAATCATAATTTTAAATTATTTTTATAATTTCATAATTTTATATAAATATTATATTTAAGAATCTTTTTATTTAATTTGGTGACATTTTGTATTTATTTGGGTATATTTGTTTTAGCACAAAAATGATTTTTTGTTTTTAAGCTAACAAACTATAAACTCTCTAGAAGAAATCATAACAAAAATAAATTAAAGCTCCCGCCAATATTTAAAGAAGTATTTACCATTTTATAAATAATTTCTTAAACACATGGTCAACAGTCCGGGAAATAACACCCTTGATAAAGTCCGAAAAATGACATTTATTGACACATATGACAACTAAGTTCCGTTTCTTTATTGTCCTCAGAAACTTGGGATCGCAAAATATACTCATTAAAATTATATTATTTCAAACATTCTGTTTTAAAAACCCTCTACTTCAACCTACTTATATTGTTAGATGATTTCGTAAAGAGTATAAAAAGTTCTAAGTGCTGCATTTTCACTAGATATAGAAAAAGCATTTAACTGCCTAATATATAAAATGGATATTAAATATAACTACCCGAAATATATTATTATAATTATTTAATATACATATTTAGTAGGCAGAACATTTAGCAGTAATATTCAATATGTTTCAACTAATGTTTATTATATCATATAATAATAAGTAGGAGGAACTGCACAAGGATCTATATTGTCTCCATATATGGTTACGTTTGTGAAAATTCCTTTTATTATTAAATTAACTGAAAACGAATAAAAACGATAACATAAATTAAAATTATTGGAGTAACAATAACTAATCTTATCAAGTTGACAAAACAGAAATAACTAAAATGCTTCTGCCTTCTCTTGAATTGAAAAAGCTCAATTGCGTGGTGACTAATCTTGTTAAATTACTATTAAATTATAATTTTTATTTCACTCTAAAAAATAATAAAGAACTTTTAATTCTATTTAATATCTATTCCTATTTCTAAATAAAAAAGACATTGCTAAAGATTCGCCTGCGATTTGGGCTTACAAAATATCAGTATTAACGGAAAAGCTTTGATTGCTATTTCGATTGGCGAATAACGATTCTAGTAAATTACCACTGCTGATAGAAAAATGCAATTATATTAATTATTGCTGATCACCATATTAACCTACAGATATCCAACAAAATTAGCAGTTTTAAAACTACATTAAACAATGATTTATTTTCAATAATGATTGAACTGATTATGTTCATTGTAGGATTATTGGAGTATCTATCATTATTTGTTTATTCATTTTAATTTTTTATTTATTCATTTTAAATATTTTCTATATTTAGTTAAAATATAATACACAATAATATTTAAAGAACTAGAATTAATAAAAAAGTAATACTTAAATTAAAAAAACTGCAAAAAATTCTAAAGGTATCATTGCACGAATGAAATATTTGCTTAAAATTAAAGCAAATATTTGTTTCTTCGAGTAATAATTAAATATTTTCTTCAATTATTTGCTAAAAAGTATTTGCTATCATGTTTTCTGAACTAAAAATTGAGTAAATATTTAGAAATTTTCTATTTGCTTAAATAATTTCTAATAATTTTTTGTGCTCAATATAAAATAAAATATAAAAAAAAAACAATTATTATTAAAATTTAGCTTAAAGGTTTTTTTTGTGTGACTTCTTTTTTTCATTTTTTATGGCTTATTTTATTGTTGCCGTTAAATTTGTATTTAAAACTATATCAAAATGGAAATGCTTCAAAATCTCGTGTCAAAACCCACAATACAAATTCCCGTATTGCAAAATATTGCTTTAAAAAAACGTCATATGGTTTAACCCTAGGATGTGTAGCTGTTTATGAGGCACTAAGTTAGACTGCTAGGCTGGCCAGGCCCAAGCTTAGTTTTATAAATTATGTATAAAGAGGTATGTCATTGTACTGCACAAAGCTTAATTGTTGTTTTACTTTTCTTATATGTGTGTATGATGGTGACTTGAGTGTATAGGTATGAAAAGGGGTTTAAAATGCAAAAATTGGATTAAAAACCTAAATTTATATTTATTTTAGATATATATTCTTAACAAATGATGTTGATAATCTCCTGCAAAAAATTGCATGAAATATGACAATAGGGTTTGCAACTCGCAATGAGAAGAGCTTTGGGTCCTTCTTAGGCTACAGCCAATCTGCACGAATACGGCAAGTTTCTGGTAAACTCTTACCCCTAAATGTTTCGTTCTCTGCGGTATAGTAATGTCCAGCGATGTGTCATATATACCCAATTTAAAATTAGGTTAGACTGTGGTAAAACTGAGGATGAAGTGATGGCGGCTGAAGAAGTTGAAAAAACAGCAGCTGATAATGTTGATTTTGAAGATCCATCTTTAGTTTTACGAGGACGTGATTCTTCAAGGGGATAAAAACCATAACGTGGCCGAGATCACACGAATGCTTTCCCTTAAGCAATTGCTGCTGCTGCAACTGCAGAAATACTTGCTGTTGGTCATTACTATACGGCAGAGGAAGAATCCTTTAGGTGTAAGGGTTTACCAGCAACTTACCGTATTCGCGCAGCCAATGAGGTACCTGTAGCCCAAGAAGGTAAAAGGCAAAAGAAAAAAAATATTTGTGGATCGAAAGCCATCCGGATTTCAAACCAAAGTCATAAAAAGTGGTTCACGAGAATTAAATGTATGCTCGCGTTGATTTGCTGTAGTTTGCCAACATATACCACACATGAATGATTAAAGATGTATATAATATATACCTAAAATAAAAATTAATATATATTTTTAATCCCATTTTAGCATTTTAAACACCTTCTCATACCATAAACACTCAAAATAACGCATCAATCACACATATAAAAAACGTAAAACAACAATAAATCTTTGTGCAGTTCAACTGCCTAAACAAGGACATACCTCTTTATACATAATTTATTTAACTAAGCTTGTGCCAGGCCAGGCCCAGCAGTCTAACTTAGCGCCTCATAGACACCTACTCATACTAGGGTTAAAAAACAGGTATAATAGCAAACATTTTTTTTTTAAATACAAATTAAAAGCGCAATTGTGGAATATAAACTTTTTTTTAAGTTTGTAAAAATAAGATTAAGAAACAATCTAAGACAATGACTGTACAAAATTTGTGTGCAGTCAAAACATGCAGTTTGTATGTACAATTTGACTTCTTGTGTAATCCTATCTTTAATTTTTTATTAAATCCAAAAGAAACAAATATTATTTTGTAGTCTCAACACCTTAAATTAAAACATTATTCGGATATTAACATAACTAAACAATAATAGATAGAGGACATGGCTAGCCATGATTCTAATGTACTAAGTCAGACTAAGATTTTAATTTAATGTATTAAGCCCATTGTGGGTTCAAACCCGAGTAGGCATGACATTTTACAAAAAAATATTTTATGTATTTTTATTATCTTGAGCAGAATCTAAAAATTTCAGAAATTTTCGTTTTTTAAACTTATTTAGAAATATCTGGTCATATTTTCTTTTTTATTATTATTTTGTCTGTGTAGGTCATATTTGATTATCTTTTGTATTTTTAATTTATTATTTGGTCATAATAATAATTCATAATTTTAGAAGTAAAACTCACTGTATGTATTTGATGCGCTGCATATTTAACAATAATCAATATTTAATAATTTTATAAATGTATAATACAAAAACCTATTTTCAAATACAGTTTTTAATTGATTTAATTTGTTATATTATATTTTTTAGAGCATATTTAGCTATTTTAAGTTATATTTAAATTTTAATGTGTATATTTTTAGGGCATATTTTTTCAGAAGGCAACTTTTTGGGAATAATCATCTTCAATAAATAATATTAAATGCATTAAAAATATAAACATAAAACATATTTTGCAAAAAAATCATAGATACTCAATATTTTTCGCATTTAAAAAAAAATATGCGCATATTGCAAACACTTAATATAAAAAGCTCATATTCGTGTATATATTTTTCATGTAGTATATTTTATGTCTATACATCAACCCGATATTATTTCTATTTAGTTGAAACAATATACTGGAACTATACACATTTTACAATGTACAAGTACATATATATTATATATATATACATAAATGACCACAGGCAACGGACATAATCCACGCTTTCCAATATATAGCATAGCGAGCTTTTATGGTTTACGGCTAAGTTGCGTTTGCGCATTGACACGCGGTGTGTATATAAAATTGGCTTTTCATCTCCAAACACACACAAACATAAACTCAGATCTCACACATACACAAATACACACACAAGTGCGCAAGTGCGATATGTTTTTTTTAGCCACCAACACAAACAAGCTGTTGCTGCGCTGTTTGCTATATTATATCTATATACTATATGTTCTTGTATACGTTGTGGAAGCTCGCTGTACCTGTTGAAAGGGAAAACTGAAAATCGGTTTTCTCTACAGAGCGCGCTCGCATTATACGCACAATTTTCACAGTCTCCATTGCGCACGTACTCTCAACACGAAAAAGGATATGCGAGGAGGCGGCTGCTTTATAAATACCCATCGGACGCCGTACTGGAGGACATAACGTATTTGACGGCCGCAAAGTACAGTACTTCGCACGCGACACAGACTGCGCGCGTAAATTACAGTTTTATTTCAAACGATCCCTCGGTACATATACACATTTTAAGTATTTATATTGAGTAAAGTCATTAATGTGGTGCATGAAAGTACTTGAATAATTGTGTATTTATAGTTATTTTATTGTGTTTAAAAGTTTTAAGTTTTCTTTTTTATATATTCTGTGTGAGATGTGAACGGAATTTGTTGTGTATTAATGGTGTTCTATAGATTACATAAACAAGTTTCATGAAATATATTTAAAAATTAATAACAATAAGTGAATCCTTTGGAGAGAAATTTCGCAACAAAGTCATCAAATATTCACGGTTCACGTTCGCAATACCGTTTATACTCTGAGCTTCGAGTAATTGCGGAAAACTTAAATAATTTAAGGGTGTATAGCGATAAAATAATTGCATTATTGCGCATCGTTCGTTCGATTGATTGATTTAAGTCTTTTTAAACATATTCTATGCCCGTATAGTTTCTCGTAATATAGAATAGAAACATTTTAAATTAACTCAGACATTTTGCATTTAAAGGGCACAGATCGATATTGTGTATTTATAGATATCAGGCATATTATTGATTTTAATATCCATTCATAATACATATGGTAATTTTCTATTATTACGTAATTATAATGACGTGTTTCAGGTTGCATTTAAAAACACATATTTTCGGAAAATTCTTCTTTTGCACTCTATTTCTTTGTTTCACAATCACAATGTTTATTCTATCACGTTTAAAAAAAAAATAAACATTTAAACAAAACATATATTTTTTGGAGCATCAAGAGAAGATTTTAAGTATCCATAAACAATTAAGATTTCTAATTTAAAAGTTTTTCTAGGTAACAATTATGAAAACTAGAATTGTTTTAATTGTTTAAAGCCTATTTTCTGATCAAAGTAACTTTAAGAATGAATTATCCAACTTGTTATATGGGAACAAATATGGGAATAATTTGATGAAAGTATAGATGTATAGATTAAAACAGAAGTTTTCGAAAAAACAATTCCAAAATCGAAGACTAAAATATTCCTTAAAAAATATTGATTTTAGCTATAGGATTGATTGATATTAAGAGATGATTTGTCTTTTGTCGATTGTGCAAGGTATGTATTTTTAAATTACTCATGTTAGTTTAAGCTTTAAGGAGACATTTTCCAGATGTGGATATATGATAGTTTACAACATAAGGAAATATTTTTTTTATAAATCCTAGTCTCATTGGAGAGAGTTTAAAAAATAAAATATTAAATTTTAAAACGTTGGATTTAGAATTATTTAACAAATTTTTCCATTACTTATAGTGAAGTATTGTGTGATTTATTTTTTCTCCTTTTCACATATCTATATGTATGATAAAAGAACTTTTCTCGACCATTGACCTAGAAATGTGGCATTCATAAAATCAAAGTTCAATATATTTTCAGAAATTTAAAGAAATATATAAAATAAAAAAAATTTCACATAAAATTAAATTAAAATAAAATAAAATGCTTATGGATTTAAGCATTTTTATTTTTTAAATACACTTTCCGAAAACCAAATATGAATATTATGAATAACGAAATATGTATGCTTGTTTTCATTATGCATTTTTTTGGATTTGATGCAATCTGTTATATTTTGTAAACTGCCAAATGGATTCTCTTCGACTCTTCGAATAACGTTATAATTGATATACAAATTTTAGAACTCAATTCAGTTCAATTCAATGACGATGCTAATCTTCAGCTGGACATAAGAAACATTCTATTTTTGTTGATTTACATTTTTTCCATGTTTCTATAATATTGTAATAGTCTATGCCACACCTTTAAAAAATCCGGCATATTGTTTTATTTTGAAACTTTACTTCTATTTGACAAATACGTCATTTTTAACTAAGGGCCATAACTGCTGCTTTTTTCGTTTTTCATAAATTTAAAATGTGAAACATTTTTACATATTGTAATTACTGCTTTATATTTGTGTATCCAATGATAACCGGGTACTCGAATCCAAAATAGGATACTTTGTTTAGTTATATATCCACCATTTCCCAACATATCTCGATAAATATTTCATCAAAAAACATTACAACATCAATTTATTGTAATTCTTAAAAAATAAACATAAAAACATAACTTTTAAATATTAAAAACTAAAAAGAATTACAAAAAAAAACATCCTTGAATTCTAAAATAAACAAGAAAACCCCTAAATGTAATAATACTCTATATATGGCCTTTTCCATATTTCCATATTTTCATATTACAATTATTGGGTATGGCATTTTTTTTGTTTAAAATATATGAATTTCGATTGAATAAACAGACTTATTTTGTGTTCAGTACCCAGTTCTTAAACTCAGAACCACGGGTATTTCGGTTGAAGTTTTGGATCTGGCCCAGGTTTTCGGTAGTGGGCACGATTCTTGGTTCTAAAATATGTTCTTTTTATTAAAAAAAAACAGTACCTACCCGCAGTAGCGGATCCAGGAAAAAGGTCAATTAGAAATATTACATAAACCATGTATTCAATATATATATATATATTAATTTAATTTCTTCGTATATGGTAATGGTTATATCAATATTTTAAAGTACCGACGGTACCAGGTCGGAATTCTAGCTCCGATCCTTACATAATTTATATTTTGTCTCTATAGAAATTTAATTGTTTGCTCTCAAATGAAAGTAAATTCCAGGAAACATTCAAGCTGCTAAGTGAAATGAGAATCATTCGACCAGAAGTGGTTTAGAGCTGAAAAATATCCTATTTGTCAAAATATTCAAGCCTTGTTATTATTCAGGTTGGCTGGCTTAATAAAGAAGTTAAGCTTTTTCCGATTTTTGGTTAAGGACTTAAAAAACCTATTTTTTTTTCAATCGCAGTTTTTTTAGATTCTTTGGTAAAATACACGCAATGTTTACAGAAACAAAAAAATACGAATTTAATAATTAAGAATTTTGAAAACGGAGAAAATTATAAAACTGAATTTTGAAAAACAAAATTTTAAAACCGGAATTTTCAAATACTGATTTTTGTAAAATAAAATTTCGTAAAAATAGAATTTTAAATCACTGAAAAAATTAGTCAAATACTATCGTGACAAAACATTTTCTGGATCCGCCTATGCCTACCCATGTATTGACACCACTAATTTGAATGTGTTTTTTTATGTTATGTTTATAATAATAATATGTCTATACATCATTTATAACAGTGCCTTTTTAATAAAAAATCCCACCATTTTATTAAGAAATGAAAACAAAAAAAACGCCTTAAAGATTTCTCCGAGGAGATATACATGGCAATAAACTATTGGAATTTTTTAACGAAAACGCACACATTCACATTTCGCATCTCATATAAAAACGGCCAGTTTAATTGATTGCGGCATTGCGGCTATATTTTGACACCTTATGAGCGATTGCCTCTATACAACCTCCGACAATATATTAAACTAAACTGTTCATATATCGTTTTCAGAGCATATTTAGTCATAATATATATATTGTGGTGTTGCATTCCATGTTATGATTAATCCTCTAATCTCATATTTATCTGTAATAAGGTATTCAAATATCTTGGTAATTATTATTAGAATGTAATATGAAACTCGGAAAATGATAGGCTGCCTATTCAGAGCCTTTGATACATGTGTATTGAGTCACGTGAAAAATATTCATCGAAACAGTTTGTTATTATTGCAAAATGTTGCTGACTTGAATTGGCTGGGAAAATTAGGAGCAATAATAATATGTCAGGATTTATCATACGTTCTTTTGCGGATTAAATATCGGTAAAATATTGTATTATAAGGACTTCAAAATCCTGTATGTTTATATATTTTTTAAAAAAGATTATAAAAGTAGCGGAGGGATGACATATTGGCAATGATGTCTAAAAATATCAAAGAGATGACATATTGTCGACCATTAGATATATAATAATAATGTGTATGGACCTAAGTCTATTTTAAATTGACATAAATGTCTAATTCGACAAAATGCAAAATATATATTCAGCGTCCCATTTTTGTACTAATTGTTGAATTAACTTAACTAAATTGCTTGATCTATAATTTACCATATAAAAATAATTGTGTTTAAAAAGAGTTTGGGGTTTTTATTTGTTATTCAAAAATTAAAACTAAAAAATCGATGTGTAAATAATGCGACTAAATAAAAATGAAACAATTACCAAACGGAGAAAAAAATGAGTTGCAATATAGTTTCAAATGGCTACCATTTCTTAGGAAATATTTTCAATATGTTGTTTATGTTACGTACGAGTCTATGTGCCAAGTTTCAGCTGGATCGGATGAAATGAAGTGCGTTAAATAGGTATCGATAGATATATCGCTTGATAAGATGAATCAATTGAAGTTAAAAAGATATTGTGAAAATATCATTTATTCATATATTATTTTTATAGAAGCTGATACTAACTCATTCTAAAACTAAAACAGACTATTTTTAGACATTCATATAAAATAAAGTATTTAAGTTTTCTTGTTAAAAAACCCATTAAGAAAACAGTTATGCTATAGTATATTATTAAACTAAATACGGTATATACGGTATACGATATATTTATTATGTTGCTCAGCGTTATATCAACTAATTACCATTTTAGTTTGAAAAAGTTCAGTCAATATATTCCTATTATACATATTTGCATCCAAATATAATCTAAAAGTATATTATACATATGAGGAAAACGTTTTTACTAAATGTGTCTGTGTGCATCCATTTTATTCACAGCATTAGGCAATCTGCATGCTCAAATAAGCGGCTTTATATGGAAAATGCGTCAATCTATGAAAATGCATAGCAGATATATCTATACTAGGCATTATATATCGTAATAAATCGTATAGCAGAACTACTTGAGCTCATTTTCCAATATACCAAACATTTACGCGTGATTGTGTTATTATAATTAATACAGTCAATAGATACTAAAAACGGCTTATAAACTTTTCTGTGGAACTCGCACAGCGAAACCAAATCCAACCAATACGATGCAAGTATATATATAAAGTCATTAGAAGTTCATCGAAGAAATAAGCAATCTCAAATCCAGAGGATTAGTATAACCAGAATAAGACCTTGCACATCAGTATTGATGCTGATGTAAGAGTAATTTATTATACGCCCCGTAATTATGACACGAGTGGATTACCTTTGAGATATTCCGGATAAAACGATATTCTTGGTTAAGGTTAATATATCCAATATTTCAATATTTCAAATTATATAAAAAAGAAATAAAACTCTTATCTATAATTGTTGTAAATAGTTTTCACCCATAATAAGAAAATTTAAATGCAAAAAGGCTACAAGAAGAAAGAGCATAAAAGACGTGTATTTCTGCTGGTGACAGCAAATATTTTGTTCTAATGAGTGTTCGCTTAAAGTGCAAGAGAAAAACGGTTTAATTATTGTTGCAACTGGTAATGAATTAAAAGTAATTGAATAATAATTGCTTTTTGTGTTGTATGTTATAATATTCTCTGATGTGACTCTAACAGATTTTTCTAGGAAAATATACAAATGTTTTGAGACAAAGATCTTTCAGGCTATAATTTGCTTACGAATTCGCTAACGCCACCTATGTAATATTCTATTTTGGGTTAGAATGAATAACTAAATAATGGCATCATCGTTCAGAAGGCTATTTATAGCAAGAGGATACAAATTTAAATTTCATTGTCCGCCGCCATCAAGTTGCAAACCCGATAGCAAAATGCATCAACAATCGTCAGCCGCATATACAGGTAAACAGCCCGATGCCATTGTCCCTCTTGGTCAATATTTATAAATTAAATATATACATATAAATATATATGAAAAACAAAACAATACTCGGAGGCTCGGTATACTCATTAAAAGTTTTTCAGAATGAAAGATGAGGTGGCACGTAACGTCAACCGGTTGAGTAAAAAACATGTTTAATGCAATTTTATACAATGACATTCAAAATAAATGTTGTTTTTCATATTATGATAACGTTTATAAATTGTTTACTGTTGTTTTGGTTCCGATTTCTAGTCTCATTGAAAATAAAGTATTTCATAGATTGCATTAATTTAAATTAATTTAGCTATTTCTTGTAGCAACCCTTAATATAGTAATATATTGTACCCTCAATAGTTCTTTTTTTTTAATTTAAAAAAATTCAAACCGCAGATATACAGTGGAAGAAATGTAATTTAAAAATCAGAATCATTATTATGTTTTCTACAAATAACTTTATCTTATGTATGTATGTAGGGATTGGCATAAAATAAATTGATCTTAAAAAAAAATGTTTTCCTAAAAAAAATAAAGTGCACCTTAAAGAAAATGAAGTAGTAGTAGACCAACTAAAAAGTATAATGTGCCCAAATAAAAGAGATTTTGTTCTTTTAAGTTAAGTTAAGTTAGTCACTTTAGTTAAGCGCACGCTTGCATGCGAACCGTTTTTTTGGTAGGTGCAGATTTTTATATAAATAGGAGCACATTTTTTATTTTTTAGGTGAACAAACATATATTTTTTGAGGGTAGATTTTCAATTATTTGGATAATATATTTACATCAAACTAAATATATATATTTTGCACAGACATATTATGTCTACACGGAAAATTTGTATTTTTATCAATATATAAAAAAGTTTGCGATTTACATTATATATGTATGTGACAAGCATAATTATGCTGGATACCCAGTCAACAACATGGCAATATAAAAAAAACTTTTTGAACATTTTGAGGCAGTTGAAAAAGTGATATGCTATCTTCCTATAAATAAGATTCCATTAATAATTAGTTAATCATTAGCTATATTTAAAAATTGGGATTTCCTCAAGTAAGTAAATATAATTTTCAAAAACTGTATCTGTATCTGTATCTTCAAAATATTTTTTTTAATACAAGTATTTTCCAAATATAAAAATACTTTTTGGGATATATATTATTAAAAAAAAAAAAATTAGAAAATAACGCAATAATCGACTTAAATGTTAGAAGATAATTTAAATAATAATAAATGGCCAAAAATCTTATAAAGAATTGATGAATTAATAAATTAAAAGTGCATAATCATTTTATTTTATTTTAATAAAATAATAATATAAAATAATATGAGTATATAAATATTATTTTTTTCTGAATATTTAAAATTCTACGATGTTACTTTTGTAAACTTGAAATTTAGCGTGATATAATCTCATTTAGGTGACCGTCTGAATGACCCCGCATAAACAATACCGCACATTTTTCTAACTTTCAATTAAGTTCTTTCCAACTTATTTCGATTACTTTTTTCGAGTAAAAATATTTGTAATTTGTACAAATCAATGCCGATGTCTACCGATTTTTATAATCGCATATTTTATTATTTATATATATAACAATAAGCCCATTCGATGGCCTACGTGCTTAACCTCTCTCTTTTTGAGACGGTACTTCTTCCAATCATTCATGGTATTATTATTTTTATCATATCATCAAATATATAAATATAATATAAAGCCCCATTATCCATTTCCTTTGCATTTAACTGTAATTTGCCGTAAATAACTAATTGGCCCCAGAAGGCGCCAGCCAGAATTACGCCGCGCTCCACCCACGTCAGAATTAAACGTGTTAATTCATATACTGAACTGTAAACAACAATAAAATCTAAACCACCCCCGTTTGCGTAAAATGGTTAACCGGAATCATAATTTAAACACATATACACACAACTTATATACTACGCGAAAAGTATTGCAAACGAATTTTCATAATATACAGTTATAACATATTCTCGTGTGTATATACCCTCTGTGTATAAGGTAAACTCGGGGAAACCACTTGTGCATTTCCATAGTAAGTTTTTAATTAAATTTCATAATTTTCGATTAAATTATGCACAAATGGTGTGTGTAATGATTATCACATGTCACCTGTGTGTCGTGTTTGTGTGTGTGTGTGTGTGTGTGTTTGTTTGTGTATATAGAACTTCCGGTATAACACAGTTTTTTGCGGTTAGGTGTGATTGTTGATTATGATTACGCAACACGATAAAAGTCACCCCTCATCATCGCCTCGTGTGCAAATTGTATCAGATTTCAATATTAAAAAAACTTGTTTATTTTGTAATACACCAGCTTGAAGCGTATAGTATTGTTTTGAGACTTTATAGTAAATCATGATCATTACACACTATTTCCTATATATATATACATTCTTAGAGTTTTGTCGTATATACGTGCCGTAATGTAACTGCCAGACCTTCGTCTTCCCGAAAATTAGGGTTGTGACTTTATATTATCTTGTTGGACAAGCAAAAATCACTCGTCATGCAAATTATATATATTATGCTGGAACTTTACGAGCGAACTCGGACGACCAGCAAAACAGGCAGTGCGCTTCGTACAAACATGGACGGAAACTTTTTAAATTATGTGCTATATGCGTTTCCTTCAGCTTATATAATACAAATTAATATATTATATGTGACATGAAAAGAGCTAAAATATGCTTTGGAAACTTTATTACATATAAATAGAGGAAAAACACATGTTTTGTGTGTAGGCCATACCATCAATCATTTATATGGATTTTTGTATAGTATTCTTATTTTAATTTTAAATCAAATGCGTAATAATAATAATAATAATAATAATAATAGTACTCATTTGTCACATATACAGATACTTTCATCATGCAAGGATCAAAAGCCTCAACAGTACTCCTGCTTTTTCTACTGAATGGTTGTATTATGTGGTTCGCATCAGCGACTGCAAACTCCGATGGTATATTTTAGGTGATTTTTATTTTATTTACTAGCCATAAACAAATCCTTTTTATAGATTCTTTAACGGATCTTTACGAAAATATACTTCAAAGAGAAAACACTGGACCAATGTCGTTTGCAAATCATCAAGTAGAGCGAAAGGCCCAACGATCACCTTCCCTCAGACTACGATTTGGGCGACGTAGTGATCCCGCAATGGCTCTTATGGTTTGTAATAACGTCTTTAATTAATTCATTAAAATATATGTGGTATTTTTTTTAGACTAAACGATATTTCGAAGAAGTGAAGAAGAAACCAATTCGATCTCCATCTCTCCGACTGCGTTTTGGAAAACGAGCACAATCTCTTGACGAATCCGCTGGCAATGTATTATATTAAAATATATAAAACCTTACTATTGTTTTTTTTTTAAATATACTACTTTTAATAGGACTACAATTCTAACGAATTCAACCAGAGTCCTGAAATGCGATACCCAAACATAAATTTTGACCGAATAAATGAATTACTGTCTAGGAATTCACTTTTGGACGATGAAATTGATTTTCAACCAGAGAAACGACAATCAATGCGACTCCGTTGGGGTAGAAGCTACAAACCGTTCAATCAGCCAGATATTATAGAAAATGTAATTATTAATTGTAAACAATTACCAAACTTATTAATAATAATATTTAAAATTCAACAGATTCAGAGCGATGAGCAAAACAGTGCTGACCAGAGGGATGCTAACGTAGTGGTGACGGATGGTGAGCATTTTGTAGCGCCAGCTGCAGTCTAGGACATCCGAATATGTGGACCCCGAAAATAAATAATACATACACTATATACACTACTTTAATCAATTTGGAAATAATAGCCTTTAGTTCTGTATTAAATAACTTAATATATATTATTAAAAGCTTAATCGAAATTATCGAGTATATATTATAAATATCCATCTGTATATAACAATATAAATCATATTCCAATAATGTTCTCAATGGTTATTTATGCATTTAATGTATTTGTATTTCTGAAATGATAAAATATAGAATTTACTTCTCTTGTAGCATACGGTTTGTTTTAATATGTTTACATATATCATCGGTTCAAACCAATTACCCAGAAATCTCTTTTTTACGTTAAAGACCAATGTAATAAACCAACGTTTGGCCGAATTTAGATTGGCATGAACAAAATAATTAGAGATGTGGTTGCCCTTATTCAAAATGATTTGCCCTACCGAACGACAGGTTATGAATATCCTAATCATATAAAAACTTTGGCGTTTGTTTTATGAAGAGTGTGCGTTTTTTGAACTCTCTTATTTAGGGTGAAAATGTGCCATAGGTCAGATTCTGTAGTAAATCATGTAGCTTTTTGTTTGTAAATTTAAATGGTTGAAACTTTAAAGCAATTTAAAAAAAATATGTTATCAATTTTATGTATATAGCAAAGTATTACGGATGGTTCAGAATCAACTAAACCTTATGATATTTTGGATCATATAGAAAGGTGAATAGTAATTTCTACGAAATTTAAAGTTATTGATTGTGAAGATATCGCTTTTCCTATACTTGAAAAATTTCAGAAGAAATCGAAACAATAAAAAGGTAAAATAATGAACAATAAAATATAATTGAAAAAAATATGGTTGCGACCCCTAAAAAACGATATCAAACCATAATGCAAAAAAAAAACATGTATCTTGAATTCCAACCCTTAAAAACATTATTTCACTTCTGAATTCATTCATAGCCTAGTTGAATTTGTATATTTTTTAAAATTTCAATAAAATATAAAAATGATGAAATATAGAAAGATAATAAAGCTAAATTAAAAGACAAATAACAGTTACTGGTTACTTAAAAGCTTGTTTTAAAACCAAATTTAGAAATTATAAATTATTTTTTCCGGACTTTTAAGGTAGAAGGATGAAATGGAACACGTTATTTATCGAGTGTTTTTTGGAATAATAACCAATCAAATATTAGCCATTTAAAATGGTTATGCGTTTTAAAAAAACGGGACATTGATGCCTTGAAATGAAATATACAATATATATCTCAAAAAATATAAATATTTGCCTTGTTAAATCTATTCAAGGTAAATTACGACTCAATCAATCGGTGTTACGAGTGCTCATACCAAATAAGCATCAAAACTGGAGCAATTCAGCATAAGTGGCACATTAATTATGATATGACCAATTGTGTGAACCCGTAAAATGGTCGGTTATCTGGAATGCGGTGCGGTACCGTTCACTGGCCCCTAATATAACCGACATAGAAATGGAAAATGTATTTTAAAGAGAGCAAGTTCTTTGCCATTGTCTTTTTAGTTTGTTTTTTATTAGATATAATTCCACAAAGAAACGGCTATGTTTAAGAGGAGTTACAAATACAATTGATGATACACTTTTTACAGCTGGTTTTCGCTGCTAGATAAGGGGACATTTATTGACTCATAGTAGGCAAAAAATATATGGGAGGGGGGTCTATGTCTACCATCCACTGAATACACCGTGTGTAACAAACATTGAATATTATTCATAACTACCGAAATAATGCGTAATGCTTAATAGGTAATTAATCTAGTATAACATTTATGAGGCGGTATGCATTTCTATCAAGTGCATTCTTCGCAAAAAAAATTGAGAAGAATTCACTCTGGGGTGTGCATTCTTCTCAACTTTTTTTTGAGAAGAATGCAATTGCGAAGAATGCACAACTCAGTGTGAATTCTTCTCAACAAATATTTGAATGAAAATAATGCATTTGAGAAGAAATCACACACGGCCCTTGTGCATTCTTCTCAATGAATTGAATTTATAAATGGGTTCGTTTATTTTTTGTAATAAGTATACTTAAGCAAAAGTTCAATGAAATTCTTAGTTTTTGCTAGTCTTTTCTTGTTTTTTGCTTACAATCCATTCCATTCTCTGGTATATTGAAATATTTTAGCAAGCTGCAGCACGAATTTCTTTTGGCGCTTTGCGCCGTTTTTACTAAAAAATCAAAAATATATCAATATAGTAATGTGGATAGGAATAAACACTTTTCCATAATTCAATATCCTATCAAGTATTTATTGAGAAGAATGTACAAGGGCGGTGTGCATTCTTCTCAATTGCATTATTTTCATTGAAATATTTGTTGAGAATAGTTCACACTTACAAAAAATATATTGAGAAGAATGCACATGCAGTGTGAATTTCTCTCAGAAAAGTATTTTTAGAGAAGAATGTACTATTTTACTGACAAGATATTTATCACCTTTTTAAAATTGATTCCTTTTTAAATTCGTCTTATTTTTCCAACAAATTTACTGGACCAAATTTTACCCAAAAACGTAAAAATATTGTGCTAATTGGAATATAAACAGGGGCTAAAATTCACCTAAATGCCTTCTCCGATGTAGTAGAGGTCGCCCTTCGAAATTATTTTATTCCTCGCATACTAGACTTAAGAGGATGGGGTGTGTGTTTATTTTAGTCATTTCTCTACTGTTTAAAATCTTCTACTTCTTTCCAATACGTGGTAAATTCTACTTTTTCCAAAATACTATCAACAAATAAACTAGAAAAAACTAGTATTATATTTTTCAGGGTTTAGCTAAGGTTTATTTTGCGGATTATCGATTATCAAATAATAATAAATATAGTATATATTTAGTTTTTTGTTGAAAGTTTGAGGCACGCGCTAGCGCACCTGGCACTGCTGTGAATTCCAAAATATATGTTAAATTAGGAATACTGTGATTGAATTCGATCAATTTGTATGAAACGTCTTGCGATAAAAAGGAATTCAGTGAAAGAAAAAAAAATAATTCGGTGAAACGAATCCAACCCCTGAGAAAAACCTATAAATGTTGTAATAAATGTAAAGGTATAAGGCTTTAAGCTTTGTTGTTTTTATTTTAAGTAACATCCTGTCACCTTATTTGGGTGGTGTTAACTAGAAAATCGGCATCGACATATGTTTTGAATTAAAAATCTTATATTTATTATACATAATAAACCCTAAAAATATATGAAGAAACCCGAAAGTATAAACACAAAACTTAAAACTTTGCCAGACACCTCAATTAATGTAGAATATACTATTTTATAATATTGTCATGAGTCATGACTCATGACTTTGGAACGTTTTTTTAATTCGTATATATGTATGCAATTTTGCATCCCCTGAACACAACATTATATGTCCTCCTGAGAACGCATGTGATTTACATATTAATTACAATTTTGTGCATGATTATTATTATATATTCTCGTAATATAGAATGTGGCAAAGTTTAACATCTATCTCGAGAAGTTTTAAAATACGCAAAGTAATGTTAAATCCTTTTTGTTTTATTTTTATATATTAATCTTATTGATTTTGATTTTATATAGAATTATTTCATTACTTTAAAATTTCTATTAAAATTAGTCAATTAGATTAGGGTGTCAAGCTTTCTCTTTGTTTTTTTAAATTATTTCAAGGCTGGAAAATTAAAAAATTGTATTGTTGAATTTAGTAATATATATGAATATTTAAAAAAAATAAACAATATTTTATTTATATATTATTTTCCATTGCTTGTTGTACTTTTAAAAGAACTAAACAATTCTTTTTAATTTTATTTTATTTCTGCTGCTCACTGTTGTCTTCATCATTTATTTAAGAAAATTTTATAGTCAAAAATTAAATAACATCATTTGATTAAATATAATTTATTTTATGCAGTAGACACCCCAACATTGTATCACTACAATGTACTGTATAAATATATACATGTTAATAGACTATTAACTTTATCCCTTTCACTTTTCAGGTATTTTACTTAGCTCCTTCATAAAACTGTTTAATGCCTAGCGGAATTTTGTGTTAATTCTATATTTTCTATCTTTTAATAACATTGTCTAATAGCTATATGACATATATTTTATGTACAATGTAGACTTTACGTAAAAATGAATGATCAATATAGAAAATCGTTAGAAAACTTACTATGTAAACTAAAATTATATATATATATATATGAATATATATTTATATATACATCATATACAGCACAGCAACACGTGGATAAAGCACAGACCATAAAATGAGCCTAATGAGGTGTGCAGATATGTCACAGGTGAGTTGCTTACCTGTTCCTCATATAATGTACATATAAGCTTATGTTGTGTTTGTATGTATATATAATATACATGTAGCTTAGCGTGCTTAGCCTGGAACTTATAGCATATAACATGATTGTATATTTCTATACTTAAGTATATGTATCATACTTTATAAATAATCTGTAATCTACTTACATATTATATAAGTTCATCGCAAAATTAAATTATGGAATTTGAGTGTATATTTTATATACAATATAGATATTGTGTATATAAATATTTATAAATTATCATATAGTAGAAATGTTATTATATGTATAAGTTGAGAGATTTTGATGCACAAACTATTTATTTAAATATCAAATACCATATTTGTTAACGCAAAACACATTTAAAATACGTAGAAATAGTTTTTAATAGTCATCTAGTCTGTTCAATAGATACATCGGTTTAAAAAACTGAAATTATTTCATTATTTCTAAATATATCCTCAGTTAAATATGTTTTTTATAGGCAATAAGAAAAAATAAAAAAACAGGAACATCCAAAAGTTGATTCGACCATATTTTATGTCAAGTTAGAGGGATATATTCTAACTACCAGCTGACTTTTCACATGTATTCTTATGTTTTCAAAATAAAACGAAATTACACCAACAATAATATAACAACCGGAATTTAAAAGAAGTGCTAAATGTTCTAATACAAATTTTACTCTAAGCCGATGTCCCATTATAGCAGTAGTTGCACAGTGCCAGATAGCTTGCAGTTGTCTTGTGGATCTGATTTGGAGCACCAGATTATGCGAATAAGTATTGCAAAGATAGATTGGGCTTTGAAATTTCGGACACAAATAACGATATCTATATCCCAAAATAAAAATCAGATCTGTAGATCAAAGTATCTTTCGACAAATATCAACAGGTTCTCCGTTGAGTTAAATGTGCCATCAATTTGTCAATTTATTCTAATATCTTTAGTTTAATTAGCTTTGATATGAGAGTTGAATCGTCTTCTAATGTTTTAATATTTTTTTATATTATTTACCACATCCAATCTTATCACATAGAATTTTGATATTTTCGTTTTAGGTACATATCTCTATATATGTGTAAGATTTCTTAAAGATTGAAACCGCTTTAAAGAATTTAATATTTTATAAAAATTCAATCGTCTCTAAAATTGTTCCATTGAGATATTTTTGTAAAAACTCTTTTGATATTTTCGTTATATGTACATATATGTACATGTGTAAGATTTCATTAAGATGGGAACTTCTTCTCGAACTGTTTTATTCCCTGGTAAATATTATTTCAGTCTTTGGTAGTGTTTTACTTGTTTTTGATACTATTTTGCATATTATATTTTAAAAATAAAATAATGCTACAAGTTTTCTCTTTTATTTCACCTAGGAATGTATATTGTTTGTTTGTTTTATGCATCGCAAAAATCAAGCATAATATACTACCAAAAAAACAAACAAAGACTAACAAAAACTAAAATATTATTTAGCAGGGAATAGAAAAGTGTAAAAGCTGAGGCAATAACCAAAATAAATGTGGGGTTTTACTCTAGAGTTTTTCGTCTTTGGAATTTTCTACCTTAAACACACTTCCGTCAAAAATCGTTTAAAAAGGACGACTTTTAGCATCGTTTGTGAAAACAATATTCATTTCGTAATTAAGGCAACCTCCACAACAACCCAAAAAATAGGGCAACAAATAAGACATTTAACCCAAAAAATGTATTTGCAATTTTCAAGCTTCAGCTTGACTGGATGATATTATAAATATATGTACAATATAAATATAATTATAAACATAATTCAAAAAGTAGACTTTTTAAATAAATTATTCTTTTTTTAACACATTTTTATGATTCAAAGTAAAAAAAATCTTTTTAAAATTATTTGTGGTCATGTTTAAATGTTTTAGTACATTTTTTCCTTAAAATTTTATTGTTGGGACAATTATATAAAATATATACTTTATTGAGCTTATAAGTGAGTTTATAAAAAAAAATCTTTGGTCATCTTAGAAGAATAGTCGTAGCCTTTGGGTAATACTCAAGAGGCATCAAAAACAAAGTTTAAAAGTTTAAACAAAAATTACATAAGTAATAAGATTATTGAAACGTACCTAATTAAATAAATCCTTGTTTACGTATTACTTAAACCTCCTGAAATGAGTTTTTAAAGTAGATTAAATAAAGTGTCTATTATTCGCTCTATTATTCTTCCTCGAGAATATATTTAATTGGCACCATTGTTTGCATTACAGTTATTTTCGCAAATAAAGGGTATCTATTATATAATATAGGGTAAAAAAAATCATGTATTTAAAAAAAATATTGTCGCGACCCGTCCTTTGGTCGTCTATGTGAGCCTGCTTTGTATCTTAATAAATACACACGCACTTTATATTTGGATATATTTATTAAAACACAATGTTGCTTTCTAGGGCAACGAACAATGACTAAAGAATCTCTATCGAGATTCTATACATGAAAACTACTATCGTTATGCTTATGCTTATTTTATGCTGAACGCAGGCAGGTCAAAATAACTTAAAGATAATAAACAAACTATATGCGATAAGCATGTCTGTGCACGCTGCAAAATGCATCGTGTTGAATATATAGAAAACGACCCTTATCGTATTACATGTGTAAGACGCATCTGTGCGTCAGACGTATTTATAATATTTATGTGTATATTGTATAATAATATGTATCTGCCAGTTACTTTTGATAGAGTCTGTAATTGCTTTTTGAAGCTCGCACGCAGCCTTCTTAAGGTCAGTGGTTGTGCGAGGTAAATCATTAGTCAGTTGATGGTTACCAAGTTCCCTCATGTATCCATCCCAGTTTGTTTTACTGGGATTTCTCCATTAGCGAGCAGTAGTAGAATTAGAAAAATTTAAGTTAAATTCAATTAGACTGTGGTCAGACATAGACACTTCAGAAGAGACGTGCCAGTTACTCACTTTGTTGGTCAAACCTAAAGAGGTCAACGTGAGATAACTTCTTTACGGATTTTGTTGATAAAAGTTGTTTTTTTGCCGATGTTTGGCACAATAAGCTGTTTTTTTGATAGATAATTAATTAAAATCTTACCTCTCTTGTTCGTGTTTGTGTACTACCCCAGCATATCTTCCAGCTTCTTTCTTTCAGGTCATCCATTCTTTTGAGGGCAGTGCCTCCGGTGGGCGGCATGAAATAGACCCCAAAACATTTTCAGTACACACAATAATCATGTGCTGCGCAAGCGCAGCACTCTTTTGTTTTTTACAAAAACACAAAGAAAAGAAGAGAGAAAAGAGATTTTGGGAGATTTTTACAAGGTATAGTTTGCCTATCACCCCTCCGGTGCATCATATGGAATGATGTTGTGTGTGGCTGCTTGACAGTGTTGCAGGTTTCCCTGAAGGGCTTTGAGGTGGAGGAAGTCTGCCATCCACCTATAGAACCACTTCCTCCTCTTCGTCGGATCTCTTTAACAGAGTGTCCTCTAAGTCCTTAGTCCACATAGGTCTCGTCCAGCTCCTCGTCATGCGGAGACACTCTATCATTATCTTCAGCTTCTACAGAAGCTTGTATTGTGTCCTCCAGCCGGCTTGTCGACTTCTATCACGGATTCTGTTGGCTGACTCTTGTCTTTTGGACCGTTGGGCCGGAAGAAGATTTGGGTGAAGCCATTCAGCTGGCATTCATGTTCTTCACAGCCTTCAGGTCCTCAACTGACGCGTCGTTCATACGGATCACAAGGAAGATCCCAAACGCAGCCCGTTTCTTGGTGATTTTGTTGTTACCACCCGCTACATAAACCCTCTTGATTACAGACCAAGAGGACAGGTCAAGCCGCAGGTTTTGGAAACCACGTCGATTACCTTCAGGTCAGCTCCAACCCAAACGTCCTTCCACATAGGCACGTTCGTCTGAAGACACCTTCTTGTTTCCATGTTTTTGCAAGACATATAGAAATGGCCTTGCAGGAGTTTGGAACTCAGCATTTCTGGTCGAAAGCAGTTACGGTCCGCCCTGCAGTTGGATACAACAGTCGCTTTAGTTGCTGGTGCAGAAGCTCCAGCTGTTCCGCAGTAATCTTTGGATTATTAGGATTACTGTTGACAACTACCACTACCGCCATGAGACAGTCCCTGTAGCTTTTTTGTTAAGTGCTGTCTTTTACTTGGCCCCGCCGGACTTTCATCTGATCGTTGCCGTTTGATAGCAGCTGTTTTTACTTCTGTTGGGGCACTCGTATCTCTCTCTCTCTCGGCGCTCTTCTCCAAATCTTTCAACCTCCGCTTTTCACGTTGTTGAGCCCTCTTTAAGGTCTTGTCAGACCAAGCAATCTTGTATCGTCCTCCACCTTTACTGACAATACGTCTAGTGGCACATGTCACTTCTGGTTTGGATGATTTTACCGAACGCATAGGTACGGTTGGCACATCTGTCTCCATTTCTCCAGGTCCTATCGAATTTGCTACCGCCGGTTGCCCGGTAGAGTTTGCCGAAAAACCTCCACTTATCCCCTGTGTGTCTTCGCCATCCGATTTAACGGCCTCGGCTACACCACTCACTCTATGTCCTGGAGCCGCTTTAGAGTCCACCGGTTGCCGTGCTTTGGCATCGATTCCAGATATACCCCCTTTTTGGATGGGCTTGCCGCTCGCCATTTTACTGGTTCCGGATACCCCACCCCGACCATCACTGAAGATTTTTCCTACCTGGTAACCCAGTTCCAACCATAGGCCTGTTTGGTCGTTTCCTCCTTATACCCCACGGAGCCAATGCTCCTGCAGTGCCACATGCGGTCCGCAGTTGCCTGGGTGCAGCCTGGACACTACTCTCTACACCTCTTCCCCTGCTCGTGTCTGCAGCCAAGGTTGGGTCAACAGTGGCTGCCGACCCTTAGTCGCTACGTTCGTGTCCTTTGTCATGCTTTGTCCGTCATTGTTTATAGTAGTCGTATTTTGCTTATTTGTGTTTTTGTTTCCTGGGAAAAACAAGAACATAATGCATATTGACAGCTTTTCAAAGAAAAAAACCGACAGCATAGCACTCTAGCTCTAGGATCATTCGTTAGTGTATTCTTAAGCCTCCTCACTGACGTCAAAGTAGAGCATTTTTGAGAAGGAATTTTGACCTTACAAATCCGTCTGGACGTCCGTCAACTTCGCTGATCCAGTTTGGGATGTCTAGTTGCTTGTAAGGTTCACTGATCAGAATTATGTCAGCTCTCTCGTCAATAGTGGTCTGTGTTAGGATGTCTGGAGCTGCCTTCATTCCCTGTCTTTTAATGTTCACCGAAACACTGGGCATCTGCTACTACCCGTTTTGTGTTTAGCGTCTTTAGTGCAATCCTTTTTGCACAATATGCAAGGTGGATCTGCTTCGCAGTCATTAGCAATATGGTTGGCTTTACCATATCTTCTGCAGAGTTTAGAGCGATCTTCTTGGTTGTGACCCTGTGTAGAAATATGTAGAATTACATGCATTTGAAGAACTTTTTAATAGTTTTCTTTCCCTGATTTTCCAAAATCAAATTAACTTATTGGCAACTCTCCAGATAGATTGATCGATCTGTGTTCCACCGTACGCTTTTCTTAGCCAATTTAATTCTTCTATGCAGAGTTGTGCATTGATTGAAGCGCTTACGTCTTTCGTGGATGCGCTTTGTTTGCACTTTATTTCTAAGTTTCTCTTGGATGGAGTCTTGAAAGACAGCTTTGTCTTTATGTTCAATGCTGAAATCATCAAATCCATTCCGAATTCCAGCTTCCGTTCCGCACGTGTATATTTGTTTTGATCTACCCCGTGTGTTTTATTTCACAGGAACCAAAAGAATAATATGCGAAGGCCCATGTCCGCCCTTGTCCTCCACTTGGGGATCCATACTATGGAAAGAAAATATATTGTAAACTGATTCCTCACGTGCTGATTTTTTATCCGCGGCTTATATTTTATTGTTTACCTACCTGCCGGCAAGCCGGTCAAGGTTTTCCCTATCCGCCACCTAAGGACATGCCCGATGAAAGATTAAGGAAATCCACGCGGAGGGTGTGTATTATGAACCAAATTGATAGATTTTTTTTGTTGGATATTTGGGTCATAGATGTAAAAAAAATAAAATATTGTCATCTAAAACTCATTTTCGCCAAAATTACAGATAGAGCCTTTTGAATTTAAGTCATTAATACCATATCTTTATAGTTGATAAATTTGAAAGATTGTTTTCTAAGTACAAAGATGTCCAATGATCAAAAAAGCATAGTTTTCTGTATATTTATTTGTCGTATACTTAAATTTTCAGATATAAATATATAAATATAAAAAATCTTATCGGGACAGACCCTGGCGCTTTTGATTTTTCTTTAATATTGATATTATTGTAGAATGCCACTTGGCTGTATAAATGCTCTATTTTATATACTCCATCTCCCGCTCACCATATTTAATTTTAGGAATGAGTGTGCAAATGATGATCGACTAAAATCTATATAGTTCTTTTAAAATCTTTCTTTAAATTTCACTTGGCCTATATGACCATCGATATAGTATTAACAACTTTTTAACCCACATCCACTTATCTGATCCTGCTCAAACTTGGAACATATAGACTCGTTTGCAACGATTTTTTTTAATTAAAAAAAATAATAATATTTATATAACTTGAACTGATTTTGTTCTAATCCTCTCTTGTTATTAATCTAGGATGATTAATTATTTACATCGGTAAAAAAATTCGATTTTGTTGTGTATATAATATGGTATAGTAATTAATAAATTTACCGAAAATTTATAAGTACATAATATCTGTATTTAAATAAAATATCGAATATCTTTTGTAAATATTTGCAATCATAAACGATTAAACACAAAACTTGAATACTTTTAATTTACATTAATAAAGATTAAAGAGTAATTTGGCCCACTCCAAAAATTAAGACTATCCAGTGTGGCGATATCACGAATTTGGTAAAAGAGTTGTTGACTTTTGGCGTTGCGTACGCGTAACCCCAGAGTTTGCCGTGGCCGCGCACGTTTGGCGGCTCATGTATTTTACATATTAATTACATTTATATATATATATATATATACGCGAATTTATGAAAGTGCTTTTATTATTATGTACATTGTACACACACACACACACATAAAACGGCGGTTTATGCACAGATATACACCCACATGCGCACATCCTTCTATTTACGCGCCAGGCGTTATTTGGAATTTGTGCGGGTGCATTTTTGTTGTTTACAGTACTATATATTTAAGTATACACAACGCAGAACACTCATATACGAAGGATCATATGCGTGTATAACAGGAGAATATTTATTTGCATTTGTGTGTGTGTGAGCAAAGCTCTTATAAATTACATGTTTACATGCAGACCAATTTTTTCTTGTTAAACACGCTATTGGTAAAGGTATATAAAAGCATCGGAGCAGCGATCTGCAATATATATAACATATATTCAGATAAATGCGTTGAACATATTTAAAGAAAATCACTAAAAGAAAATCTAAATAAATACATGTTGCATGTGCAATTTTGTACATCATGCACAAAATACAAAAACCTTTATACTACTATGTATAAATATATACTATAATAAATAGATGCACATTACTACACGTGAAAATATGATTACTCTGTTATATAGTATATTTATATGAAATTCAAATATTATATATTAATAAAAAGGTTATTATTATTAATATATTTTAAAAAATATTTTATAGATATTTTATAAGTCGCGTTGAGTCTATGCTATAATACACTGACAAAAAAGGTTCTTGTATCATTAAAGATCATTTAAATTTTATATTATGTAATATATATTATATTAATACTATTGATAAATGTCTCGAAATTCAATCAAACGATTATTGCTTATTTAAATTATTTTAAATAAAACTGAAAACACAAATTGGTTGTAAATATAGTTAAATTACATAAATCTGACACCCTAAGGCTCATGTTTGAGTTGTTGGAAGTTTGTTAAAAAGATGTCGATAGATATATCACCCGGTCTTATATTCCAAGTTATGTTAAAAGATATGTTCTCCCCAGAAAATTGTAAATCAATTGTAAATAAATATTTTTTTAAATGTGTATTCCACTTTTTTTTTTAGAAAAGCTTCAATTACTGATAATGGTTCCTGGTCCGAATCCTAGCTCTGATCCTTGCAATTTTTTAAGAGATAATTAATCTCTAAATAGAAAATGAATTTAAAACAAACAAAAAATTCTCTAAAATACAAGTTCAAGTAAATAAAGAAACACTAAATCTGTATGAACCTAAGGTAAATGTAAATTATTCAGCCAGAAGTGGAATAAGTTTTTTTGGAAAAATATTCAGACTCTGCCGTTATCCAGGTTGGTTGGTGTAATAAGGAACTTAATAAATGCTTATTCAGCCTTTATTCAAGCTGAGCTTATTCAGGTTATTTGGCTTAATATGGGTCTGAAAAAAAACTTCTAATGGGAAGATTTTTTAGAGTCTTTTGTAAAATACACAATTGTATTTCACTATTTTTTAGGTATTTTATATTCAGTTTTAACAGAATTATGTTTTTCAAAATGCATTTTTCTTCTGTAAGCATATTTTTGAATTTTATAATCCAAATTTTTGAAAAACACAATTTTGTAAGACAGAGTTTTGAAAAAAAATAATTTAAAATCACTAAAAAAATTTAGTCATCCTGACAATTCTCAGAACATTTTCTGGATCCGCCTATGCGCAAACGTACGCAAATGTTTACAGAAAGATTTTTTTTTCAATCCCGAATTTTGAAATTTAGAATTTTGGGCGGCATGAAATAGAACCTATACCATTTTCAGAATCGAGAAAAAAGATTATCGAAGATAAATATGTTTCTGCATGTTAACGAATTTTGAAAACGTAGAATTTTATATAGAACCCATATTTTGAAAAACTCAATTTTATAAAACATTTTTTAAATAATTAAAAATTTAGGTAGATACTATCGTGACGATATGTTCAACACAAAATTTTATGGTTCCGCCTATGTTCGCAATACAGGAATATACCTGATTTCCTAGTGAACTTTTCAATGCTCCCATGTGAGAGACGGCGGAGTTCATCCATGACAATAGCAGTTTTTCTATACAGCGGTAGTTTAAAAATCAAAAATATTTAATAATAAATCATTTGCCTATTTTTTTAGCTCACTAAATTTATTTAGGATGCCCTAATTTAGGGGCCTTGTTGCAACAGATCGACTTTTTTTGAGCGATCAAAACAAATAGGGTTGTGTATTCACTTTTGTATATTTGTATTTGATGCTGCTTTAAATTCTGAAATACACGAGGAAAATACA
>JAAAKO020003904.1:0-20932 GCA_010015015.2 Bolitophila cinerea | reverse complement strand
GTATATATACAAAATAAACCGTCCCCCATATATAAACCCACATCTTTGCTCACGGAAATTATATTCAATTTTAATATTTGCAAAAACTTTTTCGATTAGTTTTTTTTTCTTTCTTTGCACAGCAGATTTTCTCTCTGCTTGGTTCTGTACACTCCCACCAGCGCCAGTGCTGCCACAGCACGTCACAAATGTAAATTAAATAATGTCAAAATGAAACTCACCATTGGTTGTTGTGGTTCTTCCTTCATGGTTGGACCGAGTGGCGGGATAGCGGTGGGCACCTGTTGCAGTTGTTGCTGCTGTTGCTGGTGTTGCTGCTGGTGTTGATGCTGCTGCTGTTGTTGCTGTTGCTGTTGCACCTGCTGCTGGTGCTGACGACGCTGGTGTTGCTGTTGTTGCTGCTGCTGTTGTTGTTGTTGCGGAAGATGTGATGAGACCGGAGTCGATGCGTTGTTGCCGTTCACGAGCAAGGCGTTCGTAGAGGACGCCGTTGTGGTGTTCGGTGACGGATGCGGCAGGGATGCCGGTGCAGGACTCACGGATGACGTTGGAATTTGTGGTCGCGGTGAGACGACGGCACCAGCTTGATTTTGTAGTGCTTTGCGTCCACGGAAACTCTGTAAATAAACAAAAAAAAAGTTGGGTTAGAGACCACGTATAGAAAGTGAGGTTAGAGGCCATTGTAATTTGGGTGTATGGAAGTTGGTTTGTGTATGTGTGTGTGCTGATAAAGGGCGGTTGTATTGTGTAATTTATTGTGTTTCTGCACAAACCCCAAACGAACACCATCTACTTCTACATCTATGTATGTTTTATATTTATATATATATATACTATAATAAACGATGGGAAATGTATTCGAGGGAGGTTCGTGCGAATATGTACACGTTAAAATAGCATTATTCATCATCTGATGTTGCTGATTGTGCACAAAATATATGTAACAAATGAGAATTTATGACCGTAATTTATGAGCGCACATTATATTTTAAGATAATTTAACACAAACACATTCTCGTATCTGTGACTGTATGTGTGCAAGACATGTTTTGTAATTAACGTTGCATTAATTAGAGTTTGTTCCCTGTGTGTGTGTGTGTGGTTTGGCAGTGTGTGTGTATGTGATTTTGTTGTCTCCTTATTCTTGTATAATGCATGGTAGTTTATTATGTGTGTTGCATGTGAAATATGGAAATTGCTTTAGATAAAACTTTGTGCGTATATATTCCTTCCGTATTTTAACATATATATATATTTAACAATATATTTTACTTTGTATTCAAATATGTATAATTTACATTTTTTGATAAACTATAACGGACGACCCGAATTTCTCTATGGTTTGCCTTGCATTTGTTATAAATGCGGCACGGATCAAGATTGATTACTTATTACTGGCGGTATATACGTTTTAGACTTATATAAAGCAGCAGCAGCAGCAGCAGCAGAGGCACGTCGCAATTTCATAAATCAAGTGAAATGATTGATATCGTCTAATGACGCCATTCCCTATGTATGTGTGAGTGTGCCGTGCCGGTGGCTTGTATAATATTTTATATAAAGCCACGTAGCTCCGAGCCCAGTCTGAGGGGTTTAGAGCGTCAATCCGAGCAAAATGTATAATCAAATATACTATAACTGCATGTATATAGTTATAAAATGTAAATACAATTTAATTTCCATCTGAAAAATCTGTTTCCAATGACCATATCTTTGCGAAACTTTCGATCCAAGTCCGCACATACTAAAATACAACGTGCACCGGTCGCAGCACCGCGCAATTACTTGACCATACGCAAAAACTGAATTCGACCACACACACACACGTATATATAATCTTATATCGCACCGCGTTGCATATACTGTCTATGCGGATAAGCACGCGCACGTTTACCGCAGCCCCTGCGTACAAGCGCACTGGCGCACACGCAACCATACTGAACAATTTGCGGCGGTGGCTGCGGTGGCGGCTGTGTGGCGCTTATGGCCATACCCGGGCATATGCACTTTATTGTATGCGCACCAGATTGCGCGTGCCAGGTTTACACTAGTTTGAGGGTATTCGGGATGGTCCGGTTAAAGAGTGGGCCGTGTGAACGCTTTTTGAGCAAGTGGTGTCAGCGGTAAACTTTTTTTTATGATTACTTTCTTCTACTTCTCTTGGAAAAACACATTTTTAGTTTGATTATTGTAATAATTCAAAATAAATTGATTCAGTAAGTGAAAAACGCCATTGGATAAAATGCCTTGTGTGAATGCTTTTTAAACAATTGGTGTCAGCGGTAAACTTTTTTTTATTTATTTCTTCTACTTAAAAAAAAATTATTTTTGTTAGAATCTTGTGTTTATTTAAAAAATCATTGAATCTATAAAATAAAAAGGTAGGTTGGAAATCGGGCCGTGTGAATGCTTTTTGATCAATTGGTGTCAGCGGTAAACTTTATTTTATAATTTACTCTTTCTAGTTTGTAAAAACGTATTTTTTGTTTTAATTTTGTGTTTAATTCAAAAGCTGTTGAAACCGTAAGTCAAATATGTCAGACTAGAGAGTAGGCCGTGAAAATCGAAATATCTTTTGAGCAATTGGTGTCAGCGGTAGACTTTTTTTTATGATTTATTCCTTCTACTTTAATATTTAATTTTAAATATTTACTTTTTAATTTTTAATTTTTAATTTTTAAATTTTAATTTTTAATTTTTTAATTAAGGTCAAAAATGCAGATACTAATAACTTACTTTATCTACCGCAACTTGTATCAAAAGAGTTGCGACAAATAAGGTTGTTTCGTTTTTTTATATTGTTTGGGTTTTATAACCAATATTTTACAACGCCATCTATGTTACGATAGCACACTGAATGCAATCTGCAACTATAAAAATATTGGTGTTTCTTGTCTCTTTGAGGAGTTGTATTTAATGTGATTTTTTGTGATTTTTCGTGATTTTAAATCAATTTTTATTGTATTTTAATTTTTGTTCTTTTAAATGTAGTTTTTGTTGATTTTATTGATTTGTACAGTAAATGTTATTGCGTAACAAAGTAAACATAATTGTTTCTATAACAACTATGGTTATAAAGCGATTGTATTTTTATATTTGTACCAAATATATTATGTGGCAAAATTAAAAAGGTATAAAGATAATATTCTTGAAAAAAAAAATCGTTTCAATGAGAATTGCTTCAAAAGCGAGAAGACTCGCATCGATTGGATATGTGCACATTTTAGACTTATCGTCTGTCTCTCTATATGTCTGTACTCTGTTGATATTGTACAACAGCATTAGTGTTCATGTATTTTAATTTATATTTATTCTAATCGTCATACGATAATGGTATAACAAACATAATTTCAGTTAATTCGCCATCACGCGCGCATGTGCGTTATTTATAATAACATGTGCTATTATTTTAAATATAAACTGATATGCAATCTATATTTATGTGGAATTAATAAATAAAATGCTGTCTACATACAATATGATTGTACATATATGATAGTATATTATGATTATATATGATGGTACACAATTAATAATAAATATACTAAACGCAAAGCGTGTGTATGCAGTGGAGCGTATGGAAGCTCTATTATATTGGTGGTGCGTTGCACATGTGGCAACACTGCATTTAAGTGTGTATGTTTGAGTTTTCCTGACGAAAATCTATTTCACCTAGACATGTACTGCTCGCATGTAGACTTGTCCACGAGCTATAATATCTATTGTACATTATGTATATATAGATTGTCTGAACGAAACACCCAAAACGCATTACGCGTTCTACACATGCTCAGACATTATTGCGTTTGTATATATGTATTTGTGCGATAAATGGCTTTCGGTGTGTGTGTGTGTGTATGTGTCCACAAGACTCCCCTATCCCCTATACGTGCGGGTGCTTTACTATTTTCTATGCTGCGCTGTCCCATACATCAATTTACAACTAAATTGAAACAATAAATATTAAAAGGCGTACAGTACAGCAACGGCAGGCGACGGGGAGGGCGGGTGGTGCGGTGGTGCTGGCATTGCATGTGAGTGCGAACAAGCTCCACCAGGCACCTATTCACCCCCATCGAGACCCACTGTGCCCATACTGCGCGCGGGACACTGATGAGAGCGGCGTGGGTGCGAGTACACTGCGTGCCCAACATAGGGGGCACCCGAGCGCGCAATTTATATTATGCTATATATGCTATTATTACTCGTATATTATATATATATAAATTATATATATACCTGTATTTTATATATTATATATGTGTGTTTGCAAGTATATATGAAGAACACGCACACACACACACACCGAATAATGTTCAAGGGATGGTGTTTAAACGAAAATTAATTTTAATGCAGGCGAGCGAACGCGGCGATGAAAATTTAATTTCCTTGTTTTTAAAGTTTTCCAATAAGTTTCAAAGCACACACACACCCACACACACACATTTATTATTTAATTAAAATTTGTGTTTGTTTGTGCAAAGATTTAATTATATTTGTTTGAATGAGCACAAAATCATTTAATAAATAATGATAAAATATTATAGTATATTATTATATATACGAGTATGCTATAGTATATGAGAGTATATATATTTTTAATGAAATATTCGTGCTTTACAACAAACAATTTTATAAAGCGTTTAGGCGGAGCCTCCAAAAAAGAAATACTTCATGCGCAGAAACATGCAAACATCTCCCCCCCCTTTCGCCTTGCCATTGCTCGAATCCGCACACAACCAACGAAAACGAAACTTTCGCGAGCGCGGAAAACCCGTTTTTTGTCGAGATGCACAAGATTGGTATTGTAATGTGTAAGTGGCTTGTGTGTGTGTGTGTGTGTGTAAAGGATATACAATATACATTTATGAAAAATACATATTATATTAAATACGAGTACGAGAAAAATAAAGAATAGTATATATATAAATAATATAATATAATATAATATATTACATATACAATAGATGTAAGATTGTAAATGTACGAAAATATGTCTTGCTTGTTCATGTTTTTTTGCTGATTTTGTGATTATCATACATGTGCTCACTTAAGATAATTTTCTAATTTTCCATAATTTTGAATAAGTGCGCGGCGCCGCATCTCTATAGATACTAATCAAAAATATTGAGTTATTTTCGGGGAATCTTTTATATTATTATATTAAATTATTAAAATTGAGTAATTCATGGTATATTTTCTTTTAATTTACAAAAAAATACTGAAGAGTGTTTTACTAAAGTATGGCATATTTCAGTGATGAGAGCTATATATATATGTTACAGGGATTTAAATAATACGAAAAAACCTTACACAATAAAATGTTTTTTTTTTATTTTATCGGTCAATAAATTATAATTCATTAAAAAAACATTTTAAATTTAAAAATTAATGCTACCTTAAAAGGCACAAACCCCACTCCACCGCTGAAACGATCGTTCGGCAAATCACGATTATTTTGGTTGATCACAAATTGGTCTAAATAAGTACCCCAATTTCAGGAGTTAACCAAACTTTCTCTAAGTTTAGTTGGAACTTTGTAAGCTTTCTACCAGAGGTTTTATGACATTTTGATGTCATCCTTGGCAACATTTACAGTTCTTTTTTTAATTTTGCTTTTTAAATTCTTTATTAAAAAAATTGGATTTATAATATTTTTACAAAAAACAACCAATTTTGTATTACTTATGCCAATTTTGTATTACTTATGTTTACAGATAATTTTTTTTTTATACTTAAATATTTATTATCAAATTAAAAAACAGAATTTTAAATAAGAAAATTTTACAAAGCAGGATTTTGAAAAGCATAATTTTGTAAAAACCGAAATAAAAGAAATCTGAATTGTTTTTATCATATTTTTCATTTTGTTTAAATTCCAAGTTTGGTACGAAATACTATATTACTAATTTTACCTTTTAAAATTCAATTTTTAAAATACTGTATCTTAAATTCAGTTTTTCAAAATTAGTTTTTTTTTTAATTTCTCGAACCAAAATATTTTTTTTGTTTTTTGTTTTGCTTTTCTTTCATATATGTTTGATGTGTTTTTTATCGTTTTAAAACTGAAATTGAAAAAAATATATTTTTTAATTTAAACAGTAAAATATTTTGTTTCTTTTGCAAGTTATAATTCTTTTGCTCGTTTGTTTTACAAAAAATAAGATGAATCTTATCATTTTGGCAGATGGATCAAAATAAAAAAGCGAATATTTTTCCAAAATTTTTACACTGCTCTAAAAACCCTTAATTTTCCAAAAAGCACAAAAAAAGGATTTCATTGAATTTTCCGTTTTTCTAACTTTTTTCTTTGTTTTCATATTTATTTATTTCAGAAAACAATTTCAAATCAATGTAGGTATGTAAGCCATATTAAATGCACGAAAAAAAATTCTTTAAATTTCCCGAGTAGTTGTTTCATATTTCTCTATTTTAGAAAATAATTTAAAAATATTTGTAAGTAAAGCAAATTTTGGTTGTTTTTTTTAAATATTTATATATATATAAATATTTTATCATTTTTTATCAACTTCCAATAGTTTTGCTTCTTTTCGATAAAAACAAAAAATATAAAAAAAACGTTTCAAATATTTTGTATATATATTTTTTAGCAGATACTATTTATAAATTATGTATATCAATATAAAAATACCAGGAATTCCCAAAAAATGCATCAAAGAAAATTCACGGTCGTTTTTTTCAATTAAAATATCCTTTAGGCGCGAACTATCAAATTCAGACGCTGCAGAACCGCAATTAAAATGTCTGGGCACGCGCTGCGTATTCCACACGAAAGCATTTGTATATGAACTCGTATGTGTGTGTGTATGTGGTGATTTGCTTCTATTTCTTACAAACAAAAACTCCGAAGACTCACGCTGCGTCGGCGATGCTCAAGATGTCTCGAGCGACCACCGTGCCAGCTATGCGCTGGGCGCATTGCATCGCATACACGCACGCGTGCTAGTGAGCATATTACTAATTAAGCCGTTCGAAATTGAATTCTTAAAGTTTTTGTTTTTGTGCGTATAAATATTTTTCCTTTTTAAACACAGAGCATAACTCCCGTGCGCGCGCGCAACGTCTTTTACGCTATTATACAAAAGACTATAATCATATATATAGTATATATACAAGAAAACCTCTACATTCAATATTCACCTTGAACGAGTTCCTTGAGCTCTCTGATGTGTGCGAGCGAGTCTGTGTGTATGTATGTGTGATGCTTGAAGTGTTCGTCGTCTGTTGGCAGCTCGCGTTATGCCTCTGTTTTATAGTATTTCAGTATTTTGCCTTGCGGGTGGATTTCGCTTTGTTATTGTTGTTGTGATTGTATTTTGCGTTGTTTATATATATAGTTTGCACAGATTATACGCCGCACACGCACTGAATTTTCACTTGCACTTTGAAAGCTTTTCCCAAGGTGCTGCTACTGCTGCTGCGAGAATGTGCAACAACTTTTCGTTCATTTTCTGCCACTGTGATAACACCGCTGAGCTTTGAAGGAGTCCGGAAAAAGCACACAAGTCACATAAAAACTGTTTACTATTTTTTCCACTGTCCAAATATTTAAATATCAACGTATAACGTAAGATAGAATAGATTATTTAAGATTATACTTTTTTATGAGCCGTTTGTGTGTGGGTACACATAAGAGAGATTTATAACTTGCGAGAGGATCACTAAAATATATATAATATCTATATATGTATATTTTATATGTATGTGTGTATGACTCGTGTTGCACGTCTTAAAACTCTCAACCTCTTCGTCTGAAGCACCTTGAACTACTAAACTGCAAGTCTGCACAAGTACACTTCGGCCGAGACTCTGGCGTGCGCGTCGCGTCGCGGTGACGTGAGCGGCGCGGCGGCGGCGGTAGCACGGCGGCATGCGCGCGCGCGATACACAAACGGCAGCGCGTGAGCTGAGAACCATACGCTCGCGCCCGCGACAACAACACAACACCAATACAGGCACACCAGACACTCACACACTCACACACAGAGTCGCACGTACGTACACACACATACAGTATTTCATGTGCGGCTATGTTAAATGCATACGCGTTGGCGCTAAGATGCGAGTGTGTGTGTGTGTGTGTGTGTGTGTGTGTGGAGTTATATACGCTCGTTGTTTTTGGGGAGCATATACACACGCATGTGGGGGCTCACAACACTTGGCCTGAGGAAACAGTCTGCGTTCTCAGCGGCGATGGTGGTCGACGTTTCTATTACATCGGCTCTCGTCGTGTTTCTCCGGGATCCCTACTGAGGCACTCGCTATTTTCGCTTTTATTTCAAAAATTTGGTAGCAAGCGTTTTGAAAGGACTTCTTCTTATAATAGGACTATTATTAATGTGCACATCACAAAAAATTAGTAAAGCATTTTTTGAGTCCTACACGTGTAAATTATCTAGCCGAAAAGCTTCAAGCCTAAAAGCTCTACCATATACCAAACGTCCTGTTCTTACCCTCTCGCGTCTTATTTGGTGAGTGCGGTGCGGGTGGTGTGCTCGCGTTTTGTGTGCCCGTCTCTCTTTCGTCTCTTTCTGCGGGCACATTCTATACAACACGCGGTGGTTTAGAGTTGAGAGTGTGTGTGTGTGTGCATATGTATGTATGTGTGAGTAGGCTGTGGGTGCACGGAGAATGAGTGTGGAGTTGGAGAGAGTAGAGAGTGTGGGTTGCCACGAGAATGCGAGCATCGGTGGTTAGGGCTGCGGGAGGAGCGGGAGGGGTGGCTGGGTGGCTGGGTAACATTGTGCGGGTGGTTTGGTAAATGTATGTTGTACACTGTCTTGCTATATGAGTGTATACACTCGGTTTACACATACAAAAACACAGATATCCACAGCGCCCCACAGCGACCCACAGCCCACGCCAGCCAAAGGGGTTGTATACGTAATGTGCGTTTTTTGCTCGTACATCGTATTATATTCTATGTATATACATATATTATACATATATAGATAAGATTGTACATTTTAATTGAATGCTTTTATCTTGCTAATTTCTTAATTGAATAACATTCAACGCGAGCGGTAAGACTCGTGGTTTTGCTCTCACACATTTGCGGTTTTTCTAAGAAGGGCGCAGTGCGCGGCTTGCGGGAAATGTGGAAGAGGGTAACATTTATAAATATGTATGCCTAAAGGAATGTATGATGCCTATTAGAGATTCGCACCACATTTTTTTAAAACGATTTTTTTAGTGAAGATTATTATTTTTTTTTGTTTAAAAAATATTCGTAGGATTATTCTGGAAGGCTCTTCGAAAAAAGTCCAATTTTTCAGTATTTTATTTAATTAATAAATTGCGCCTATATACAATCTTTTACCAATTTTAAATTACGCATAAATTATTTTGAAATGTGTTCTATAAATGTATCTTGATTAAGCTGAGCCAAGATCTAAACCATTCATATCTTTTTATATATTTAGGGTAAAGGCTTGCATTTTTTATTTTTTAAGAATTTCAAAGATTTTTAAATTAGGATTTTGGATGGCAAACTACAATCCTTTCCCCTAAATATATAGAAATATTTCTAAAAGATCTTAGAGAGAGCACAATAGTTTAATTCCTTAGCGGATGTATTTGAATAATTAAAGCTAAACTTTAAAAAAAAATATGTTCATTAAATGTATTAAAATGTTGAGCACTATTTTCAATTTCTTATAGGACAAAATTGTATTTTTAGCTGATGCTAAATTGAGATCCTAAAGTTATAAGAAGACCATTTTCAACAATTCTCTATAATTTTTATTTCCATACGAGCATTTAGGCACAAAAATCATTTTTCTTGTGTTCCCCTTAGCGCCATTTGTTAAATCCGCCATGTTTACTGGTGTAAATTTTTTAATTAAAAGCCTACATTACTTGGTTTATTTCTTACGCCAGGGTTGGCGAATATGACTTGCCTTTTTAATTCTGATCTCCAACATTTTTTAGAGAACATTTTTTTATAAAGTTTTTTTTTTTTTAAATTTGTATTCAGTTTTTAAATTATAATTCAATATGTTGGCGGATGACAAATTTAATTTTGTGAAAAGGCAGAGTTCTCTTTTTTACTCACATAGAAATTTTTTTCTCGTATTTCGCTTTGCAAAAATAATCATAATATTAAATTTAATTTTGGTTGTTTGTTTTAAACATGATTAGACCAGGAAAAACAACGCAACAACACTGAATATAAAATATTAAAAATATTTCAACCCATGTCGTTTATATGAAAATTACCACCAGCACCACCACAACCACCCCGCACTTAAAATCCAATATCTAACGTCAAACCGCAGGTAGGTTATTTGTATTTATATAATATACGCTGTTTTATTTACGTTTTCCTGCACCAGTATACATTTCTTGTGCAATTAACGGTATATAATATTAGGTTTTTCAGTGGTTGGTAAAAGGGTGTGTGTGTGTGTGTGTGTTTGCAACCGCTGCGCTACTTACTCCCTACGGCCGTTTTCATATAAATATATTGGTGCACACCTAGGCCGAAAGGAAAATAAGCACGGCTGGGTGTATGTGTGTGTGTGTGTGTGTGTGTATACTACATTTTATATTATACCCATGATGTACTTTATTTTATATTAATGTTCGCTTATAATATATAGCATTCGCCGCGTGTATAAACTATAAATGCATATAAGTAGTGTGTATATGCTGTGTATAGTGGCTGCGCCGACACAGTGCGCACACTTATTGCGCCGCACATTTATGGAGGCAGGTGGGCCCCGCAGGTAAATCACGCACATTGCACGAATAAAGTGGCACATTCGCATTTTATGCATTTCCTGTGATTTCTGGCGCTGGAAATATATGTATATACTTAAATGCACGTGTATATGGAAAATGTAAGTTTTTTTTTCTCTGTAAAATACCAAATTGGAGCATAGAAATATGAGTTCGTCTTGTATATAGATATGTAAGGCAGTAGTTCTAATATGTTACGCATAGAGGGACAATTATAGATTGTCATGATTTGACTGCGGAGAGAGTAGATCTTGGGATCATAATTGCATGATGGCGTAGAGGTACGCTTTCTTCTCATGTGCATTCTTCTCAAGTACATTATTCTCAAGTGCATTCTTCTTAAAGTGACAAGAATGCACTGCGGACTGTGCATTATTTTCACAGAACTTTTGTGAAAAGAAAGCAACATCGAGTGTGTATTCTTATCACATGCATTCCTCTCGCCCAAATTTGTTATCCAAAAGAGCAATGAGAAAGTTTTAATCTAAGGTGACAAAAATGAGCATGAAAAAAATGCACACTTGGCACAGTGCATTCTACACCCAAAATCTCTGTAAAACGAATGTACTAAATTTCTGGAAAAATAATGGATTTTTTTGGTGATGGAATTTCATTTTCTTGACGTTGAAATTGTACCCATACAAATCGGTCGTGAGAAGAATGCATACCACCGTTATTTGAGATGAATTCTTCACACCGACCGTTGGCATTAGGAGTCATATAATTTGCCACGATATGCAGAGCTTACAAATTTTTGTAAATTGTCTCAGGTAGTAGGTGGAGAGGCAGCTTAATGTCTCATAACTAAAGCGGCTCAAAGCAAGCCTGAGAAAGTTAATGATATTATTTCGATTTTTTGTCTTAGGAAATAGATGAACGGATGAAACGGAGGGCTCTCAACTTTGTTGGGTACAGACTTAACATTAATCCAAGTTTGTACAGTTCTGGCATTCAATTTAAAACGGTAGCGGATGAACCTCTTGAGGAGGTCTTCAGTGGTTTGTGTATAGTTTTGATGTTATCTTTGCCTATATTGTAAAAAAACAAAAATATCTCAACGTAAATCTGCTGTGAGAATGTTTTGTGATTTCCGCATAGTGTTTATCTCTAACTGATGCGACCTATCTTGGCTGCATCGTAACTCCCTCTTGACCAAACATGATAATCAAGCGCTTCAACCGCACGCACCGCTTTTATAATTAAAACAATATAGCCTGCGCGTGTAATTATTAGTTGGTAATCAATAAATATTTTTTTCTATACCGACGACGCTCATGAGAATGGTTATAATGTAGTAGGCGAAGCTCTTAAGAACGGGTTTCCAAATGTACAATTTTATATAGTCTATCGTTCGACGGAGATATATAGAAAAATGACGATTTAGTGTTGCCTGATTTCGTTTGTTTGCTAATTTTAATTGTCGCTGGTGGAGTCAGTCGTACATTATGCCATGATTAAATATAGAACCATGTACACAATACAGAACTATTTTCAATAAATTTTTTTTTTTTGAATTTCCATCAACTAAAAATATATCGATTTAACCTCAATCGCAACGAAAATTCCTCTTGTTGCTTATGGCAAGGCTCTTGGAATTCAAATCCGACGCAAAAACACACAGCTCAGATTGAGAGAGTAAAAAAACAACTTTGGCACACAATAAAACGAGATTTTGGTACGAAACAAAAGAACAACACACACACACTCACAAAAACACAAAAGAATTCTGTGCAAAGAAAGACCGCAAAAAACCAGTTATACTTGATAAAAAACGGCTGCAACGGCAAACAAACTCACACACACACACGGCAAGAGCGATGCAAACATGTGTGTGTGTGTCTGCGCGAAAATACGAACAAACCAAAATGCATGCATAATCAAAATCATAAAATATGCTAATTCAGTTTACACAACGCCCGCAATATAGCAAGTTTACATTGGTGTCTGCATTTGTGTGTGTGTAACTCTGCTGCGCATGGAGGACAGAGATACCCTGGCAAAACATCACCCGGCCAACCTATATACATCGAGCTATGCTTCTGGAGCAAACACTCTCACACACACACATACACAAACTAAAAACTAATTTCGTTTTAATTAAAATTCGTCTAACGAATTCCATGGCCACAACAAACGCCAAAAGAGCGAGCAAATTTCATTTATATTAATAGCCCGATAAATTCGAAGGGGCGGAGCGGCGGCGGTGGCAGGCGGCGGTTCGGTGCGGTCGGCAGGCTATATAGCTGGGTCGTATTCTTGAGTGTTCGTTCTTGTGGAGCAGCGCGGCGGCCAACAATTCTCTGACGTTATTTTTTATGGTGGCGCATAAATTATACAACACAAACTATTTACGAGTTCGCGAAATTAGAAAGCAATTAAAAACAATAATGAGCACAACACGCGATATTTTACTTTGCCAAGGACATGTATATGCATGGGAAAGACGGTTTGTTTTTGAAATCTGCATTATCGTTTTCCTCTTCCTTTTCAAAACTGTAATATTATTGCGTTTCTCACGCTGTGTATAGGTGTCCTTCAAGGAATGAGGCGCCTTTAGCGGCAATTTGTGGAATCAATAAATTTGGATAGTAGACTGTCAAAAATATTATTTAACCACATTTTTGTGTATAACATCTGTTTTTATATTTGAATCAATGTAACCTAATGTAACCTCAAAATTACACTTGTTTGACAGTTCACTGTCCAAACCCCTCCACGAGAGCAGCGCCTCTAGTGAGCATAAAGGACCCCTATCGTGTTCCCATGCGCGCGCAATTATCGAATTCGATATCCTACCAAAACTCAATTTCGTTTGTGAGTTTTCTTTATTTGTTTTTCATCTATATTCATTACGAATTTGCGTCCGCTCGCGTGCGTGCCGGGCACACTAATTATTAATAATATTTTCCTTTGCCAATTGCGTGTAGCCATTTTTTGTGTATGTGTGTGTGTCAGATTTTTTTCCGTCTGCCTGCGCACGGTTTCTTTGAATACATTTGAATGTGTGTGTGTGTGTGTTTGAGTTCCTTTTGCTTTTGTTTCGTTTTCATTGCGCGCACACATATACTTTTCTGTCAGTGTGTGCCACGCGATTTTTCCACTCTTGCTTTTGCATGTTTATACGTGTATTGCCATCTCTGTCTCGCGCACCATGCCGTACATTATGATTTAATATTCGCGCAATGTTATTATTGGAAAAGGTTGTTGTTTTTTGCACTCGCATATAATTACATGTGTTTACATGCGAACGAACGTTTGTGTTTATGCTAGCGTGTGTGTGTGTGTGCGAATATGTTTTTGTTGTTGTTCCTTTTTAGTGCTTTTGTTCGCCGCGTGCAATAATTATTTCACCAGGAATATAGCTCGCAAAATTAATGGGTTCGTTTTTATGGAATGCGAGCACCGAGAAAGTTGTGCCCAGCCGGTTGTGTTTGTTAGAGTTTGTGTGTGTGTGTGTGGGTGAAGTGATCTTGTAATTTCATTCATGTGCGGTAGTGTGAGTGTTTTCGCTGAAGTGAGGTTAGATCACCCGCGGTCCATACTTTATACTAATAAATGGAGCGATGATCGTTTCGAGTTTTTATTTGAATTGCAGGTCAAAGTCTTTAAAAGGACAGCAAAAAGAGGAAACATTCAAATTCTGGCAAAATTCTAGGAATTTAATAAAATCGATATCTAGTCTCAATGCATCTTCCTGTAGCGACTAAAATTGTGTCTTTTTAACCCTTCAAAAAAAATCTTGCTCAAACAACAGAGGTCAAATATAGAGCTATAAAGACTTACAGCACGCATCTGCAATGTAAACAAGACATTAGCGTTCCTATATTTAAATGCATTTTATTTATTTATTATATTTAATTTCACTGGTGCACGCACACATTTCGCTGTTGCCTCTACCGAGTGCGTGCATCGCGTGCGCAATGGAATTATTTAAATGTTCTTGTTGTGAATATTTAAATGCGTTTCGTTTATTTATTTTATTTTCAAAATGTTAGGTTAAGTGGTCAGTGTTTACTTTGTGTGAAGGTTTATAACCTTTTGCTTCAGAATGGACGCAGAAGTCAAAGTCGAAACATTTAGCTGGAATGTTTAGCAGTATATATATACATTTGTATCATACATAACCTTCAATATTGTGGAAGAATTAAAATTTATTTAATGATTTATTTATGTTTTATTTATTTCCACAATGCAAAAATCAAACAAAATATTGCCAATGTTTTAAAATTTAAATTTAATTTGTATCAATAATGGGTTTCAGGTTATGTATTTTAATTCCATTTTATTACATTATATACTTATTGCATAACATTAAATCACATTGTTTCAACCCTCTAGCGGGTGTGGGTTTCGCCAATTACGTATTATGTATTTTTTTATTTTGTTACGTAACATAAGCTCTATAACACTTTGTAACAAAATTTAAAACTCCCTTCTAGAGCGTTCCGTACATCCCCTTAAGCATATTGACGATATTTTTAATGTTTTCACTGATTTGGAGTGGTATCTTGAATTGAATAACTTAGTTTGGAATAAAATTCGTTGTCTTGTGTTATAACTAGGTGTAATTCGTTGTTCGTTAGAAATTCTAGGTTAGGTTTAAAGATTTTTTTTTTTTTAATTTGTAAATTAGTAAAATTTTACTCCTTTTGATTTTTTTCTGAGGTCAAATCGTTCGTCGGTTGACAAAATTCGACCTACTACACTAGCCGGAAATTCAGGCCGATTTACTTCAAAAATGCATACATAATTGTTCCTCACGGTTCGTTAAATGGTAACGCTGTCATTGAGGCAATTTTAATGATGTCATCTTTAAAACACACAACTCTTTCTATTAAACATAAAAGTTAACGCGTGTGCTTACTTACTCTAATATACATGTAGTTCATAAATATGATAACATGTTGCCCAACATAAATGCCAACATCACAAACTAACTCCAAATAATCTACATAAGCCCGCTGCGTTGCGCTGCTGTACATCCATCGCCGCGTGGCGCGTGCGTTACTTGCAGCTTGCGTCGTTTGGCCCATTATCTATATATAACGCACAGAACATAAACTATATATTATTTTTAATGAAAAACGATCTTCGAAACTTCGGCGAGTGCTGTGTATAGCCAGCTCTCGCCTCGCCTCGCCGGCCGTCGCGGTGTATTCTCGTTCGCTCGATCCGCATAAATAACGGCGGGAAACTCGCTGAATTTATGGCGGTACGCGCATTTTTCATTATTAAAAGCGAAACTAAGCACATTAAACATTAAAACAATTTTCACATTTCACCATTAAAGGCATTATCGTAAATCAAACAATTATACGGCGGCGGTGGCGGCGGGCGACGCGCCGTTGCCGCCGCTGTGCGCCGAAAAGTTTGCCGTCGGTTAAATCGGGGTGCGCGCGCATGCGCTGGCTGTGCGTTTCTCGTGTCTATATATGTAAGCTTTAGTATACATATAGTATAGTTATATATATATATATATTAAATATATTTGTATTTAGGTACATCGTAGACGTATTTAGTAAGCACAGGTGCGCGCCTGCCAAATGAGCGGGAATTGTTAAAGCGAATTGTGTGATGTGTTTGTATAAATGTTTTCATGTGGTCCCACCAAAAGTTTGAATGTTTGATTCAATTTAAAATCACATTAGTATGGTGAATTTGAATCGATATTTGGCACGGAAATAAATAACATAATCTCGTAAAATGTGTAGTTAGGGTTTGTTCAGGCTGTTCTTTATTGGAAAATGCATGTGGCAACACCACGTTTGAATAATCATTAGAATTTAGCAAGTTGTATTGTAGATTTTAAATAGTGAAACAAAATTGTTATTTTTCGTTCTAATATTGTCTACATATGTCAACATTCAAAGGAATGCGTAAATTATAGGGATTTATTTGCCATATCATAAGATAACTTCAAAAAACAAAATATACAAAAATCAGTAAATTTTTGAAATATTTTTGATGATACTTTTCATTGACATACGTATACATAATTCAAACCAAAAGTATACTTAAAAATGACATAACCTCGAAAAATATAAAACGCCATTTTCAGCTATTCAATCATGGAGATATAAGAATCTGCTGTCGTCGCTTCGGTCGCCCCAAGGTACCCACCCAGCATATACGATGAACATACACACACAAACGCTCTCTGAAATTACACATACTCAAACACACAATATTCGTTTGCCCATAAACAATCATTACGGTTATTAAAATAATCAGCATTGCCAGGCCATATTATCCTGTCTGGGCCGAGCTGCGCATAGGAGCCTGCTGCATATGTGTATACATCAACATAACCAATATATACATGTGTATATAGATATATGTACCCTATGCACACACACACACTGGCGCATATATGTTGTATGAGTGTGTGTGTGTGTGTGTGTGAGTGCGAGTATACAATGAATATATCGTGTTTTGAATCTTGCCGTTTTGTTGTTGTTGTTGGAATGTGTGTATGTTTTTTATTCTTATAATATGCATTTTTTAGCTTTTTTTGCTCGCTGTGCTTGTGTGTATGTGTGTGTGTGTAGTTTCTTCTTGTTTTATGAATTATTTTACTTGGCGCGATTGCAGTACCCATACACTTGCATATATGTTTAAACATATACATATATATATAATATATATTTACGTATACATACATAAATGTATATATGTATTTGCAAAAGAATAGCGCGCGCTCGCATAGTAATTTTTCGCGATTTTTCAAAACAACCATTAATTTATATGTACATTGTATATACGGTTTTATTTGTTGTTTTTCCAACTCTTATTTTGAATGTGTATGGGTGTGTGTGTGTGTGGATGCGATGCCTTGTGTTTATATATATTTATATAACATATACACTCTGTCGTTATTTTGCAATTGTTTTTGCGCTCTTTGTATAGAGTATAAAATAATTATATTATTAAACGTATACTCTATACTCAATTTAATTATAAATTATATCGTTAAATTGCATGTGAGCGTCTGCGCACAGGGTTTATTATATTTATAGGGGCAATATGCTTGCGCAGAAATGCGAAATCATGGGGCCAGCTGAAGTAGGACGGGGGCGGGGAGAGGAGAAGGGGCGTAACGTGACGGGATTAAAAAGAATTACAATTGATGTATATACACGAGGAAGGTGTACAGGTTCAACGGGATGGGACGGATTGCGTCTAGAAGCATTACGAGAACATCAAAGAAAAGAGGAGTGGAAGCGCTACGAAAAGGTGTTTTAATTCAAAAATAAAACAGGCTTTTAGATGTTTACAAGGACACACAAGGACAACAAAATCCGCACCAAATTAGGCTTAAAGTTTCGATGTGAGTAAAAAAAATATGTTCACGCCATGATGGGATTTAAATTTAGGTTTTATTGAAGAACATAGGTTCTAACAAGTGCTCTCGATATCGAATTATAATCGATGTCAATATTAACTACTAATCGATATCAAATTCGAACGATGTTGACCTCTACTAGTAATCGATATCGATATCACCTATTAATCAATATCGATATCAACTGCTATAATCAATATCGACACCAACTACTAGTCGATATCGATATCAACTACAAATCGGATATCAACTCTTATTTGATATCGATATCATCTTTTAATCGATATCGATATCAACTATTAATCGATATCGATATCAACTACTAATTGATATCAATATCAACTACTAATCGATATCGATATTAACTACTAATCGATATCGATATCAACTAGTAATCGAGTACTACTAATCGATATCGATATCAAGTCGGCCATCTTGTTTTCAAAAAAACGCTCGTTTCGAAAACAAATGATTTAATCAAGCTACTCTACTGGAAGAATAGGTTATGTATATTTCAGCATCGATTAAAAACAATGTTGTTACTCGAGAATATGACTTTTCTTCCTTTATCACGCTGCAATACGTAATTACTGCACAAGGTTTAATTACTATATATACAAACTCATAAATATATATATATACTAAGTATTCACTAACAACAATTCGAAATTAGCATTCCTTTGTCTGAATTTATTGTTTCGTATACATAACCTATAAACATAACCTCGTGGTTGCAATTTGTTTCGCAAAACAATTAAAATGCCAAAGCAGAAACGTTTATAGTAGTATGCATATATATTTAAATATACATATCGTGATATATATACGGTTACATTAAACGTGCCAGCAAATATTAATGAGCTTATAATAATTTGAAATGCGTTAATTGCGTGCCCGTTATTTTGTTATTATACACGCGTGCTTTTTTGTGGTTATGTATAAAGCTGGAAACGTGTGCGCCGGAATTACGGTATATATACAATAATTCACGCATACATACAATGGGATGCTGACGCGCAAAATACAATTTGTGGCCAGGGTAGGTACACACACAGTTGGGGCACTCGGCGTCCCAGCCGCCGCCGCAGCGGAGGAGACGGGTGGTCTCAGGGTGAGCATAGTGCGTATTCGGGTTAATAGTATATATATGGGGTTGCGATGAGATGCGCATGCGCGACGATTCACGCGCGCACCACGCTATTTTGTGTATTTTGTAATTGTGTAAATTGTCGCCATTTTGATATTTTACTTTAAGTAAATACTGGCAACACTTTACTCAGCGCCGATTATGCGAAACACTGAATATATGTGTATATAAATATAAATATATATATATATACATATACGCTGCACATATACACACACACACTCATAGAACGCCAGCATAGCATATACCAATAATATTTTCGAGAAAAGCCGTTTGGCGGGTACTTCTGGAGAGTAGGGGGAGGGTGGGTATATGGTCGCCGTGGGTGGGTGCACGCGGTGGTGCCGCGGGAACACTGCGCACAGGACGTTGCGCAGAAAATCGATAGCATGTACTAAATGCAATAATCGTATATATATATATACAATAAACTTATATAAGTATATATAGTATAAATATTAGATCGTTATCGTCAATTTTGCGTTGTATGTTCGCGTTTTATAATCCAGGTCTTATATATGTGTGTGTGTGGGAAATGGCGCGCGAGCAAATAACGCCAAACAACAACGAAATATGTTTGTCATTATGTGTAGGCCAGGCACAAAACGTATACAAAAGTGAGGTGAATGCGAGCTTGGAGGTATTGCCTGCAGAACTCTAAATACGGAATTTCTTATGGCTTAAATGCGTGGTCATTTATTTTTAATATTGTAAGAGTTTTAAAAAATGATGGCATTTGATAAACGGATTTATAAGTTAGGTTTAAGGATATGAAATTGTACAATTTGAAACACATGGTGTATAGTAGTTTAGATGGATAGATAACTCATTTTAAACAAATGTCCAAATGTTTTCTCCCAACTTCAGCTTTTTATTTTTTATTAAAAAACATTAGGGAATTTGGGTAAAAATTCCCTCATGGGTTATCCTTTGTGGAAATTAGATAGGATATAGTTATGATCATTTTTAATCATTGTTTACAAGGAGGAGGGGTACCAAATTATCATAGTCGAAAATAATGAGGAAAACCTTTTATGCATGAAACTATACTAACAATACCATTATGCTTTCTGGGGTTTCCAAACTCGTTCCTATAAAGTGTAGGTATAAAAATGCAGCTATTATTTGCTAAGGCTGTTCTTATATGTCTAATGATTCTAGAAATGAGGAGCCATTTAAAAAAAGAGTGAATTTCCTTGAAAATGAAGAGCAGAGCATATTGGTCCTTTAAGCCGGATATACGTGAGCAAAATAATCGATAATGATTTCGGTATTCCGAAGCGTGTCGATAATCGATTTTTAATTTTCCAACATTATAAAGGAACTATTTGCCCTTTTCTGCGGTGGCGTGTCAACCAGCGATCAAAGCACATTCCTCTGCGGGCGTTGATTACATCCGTTCGTCGGTACACGCAACACCCATAGCGCAGCATCTCCCACGCGCGCGCAGCTTGCCTCTTGTCGCGCGCACTGTCATGTCGTGCCATGTTTTGTGTGTGTTTTGTGGTGATGCAACACCGCGAGCGCCAATAAACAGGGAGCATGCGCAATTTGCAATCGAGTGCAATCTGCGAGCGCGGAAGGCTCTTACAATAGAAAATATTCCCTTTATAAATAATATATATATACATATATTGACTTTTATACATAAAACCAAATTAATTGAATAGTATCGCTCGTTG
>JAAAKO020003893.1:0-11933 GCA_010015015.2 Bolitophila cinerea | reverse complement strand
TGGCGACTGTGGCTCTAGAAAATGAAAAGACCGTAAATTCAGCGTGGTACACGACCATTTGTTTGACAGAAGTTTTCGGTGAATTGAAAAAAAAAACAACCCAAAAAGGCGAACCATTTTGCATCACGACAATGCGAGCTTACACACATCACGTCAAACTAGTGACTATTTGGACACTCAAAACATCGAATTGATGGGTCATCCGCCTTACAGTCCCGACTTGGCACCCAATGACTTCTTCCTGTTCCCAACAATCAAAGATACATTGGGTGGTCAACGATTTGCATCGCCTAAAGAAGCGGTGAGTTCAAAAACCATGTTTTAGAGCTATCATCTTCGGGCTGGTCAAAGTTCTTCGCAAAATGGTTTGAGCGTATGCACAAGTGTATAAAGGCGAATATTTTGAAAAGCAATAAATGCATTTTTGATTTTACATATTTGTTTTTTCATTAGTAGGCCAGAATTAAGTAGTGCCCCTCGTATGTACATTGTATACACAGCTTCAAAAAGATTTACTTTTTTTCCACAATCATGGTATTGGTTCGTTTAACAAAGTTTGAAAATCTTTAGGAGGTTTAGGTATCTTTCCGATCCACGACCATATAATTTTATATTTTTATAGTTATATTTATAGATATATTTTACAGAAGAACCCCGCGCGGTATTCATTTGGTTCTTTATTATTTTTTACAAAAGCCTGTTTCTTCTTCTTCATTTTTATATTGATTGAAGATTCGTAAATTAATAAAACTTTTTTTTCATTTGCAATATTATTTGAGGTCAAATTGTTCCAATTTCTATAAGATCTAGCTATTTTAAAAATCGTATTGCAATTTAAAAAAAAAGTATTTTTTTTAAAAAATGCTTGATTACAAAAATACACTAAAAGCTTTTAGTGTGTTTTCCTTATTATTTCTTTTTGAAAATTGCATTTGTCCATCCATCTTTAATAAAAATGTAGATTTTTATTTTAATTATGATAAAATATGTATTTTCAAATTTAATAACTAATTTTTTTCAAAAAGTGTAGTTAGTGTATTTTCACTCTAAATCCACGATATGTAAAAACAAAAAAATCTAAGGCTAAAAAAACACTCTATTTTTTATAGAGTAATACACTTATTCATTATGCTGATTTCCACCGAATACATATTTTTGATATATTGGTTTTATAAAATTACATTACAACGCCTTGAAAGTATTTTCAAAAAAGTTTCCAGTAATTCAATTCCAATCAGTTAATGGACGTTATTTCCGTTTCGTAATTGGACATTTATGGCAGTTTAAAATGGAGTATAAAAGGGGTAACTATGTCGATAAAAAAATGAATTGAAGTTATTTTTAAAATTTTATTAGCATACATTATTTAATAATAAAATATTAAAATAATGTTTAATGTATTACATCAGTTCAATATTTTACCGCATTCAATTATTAATTATTAAAACCAACAGCGACTACTTTTAAGTTTAAACCCTTACTGCTAATATTTGATGTTATATAAAACGATTAAAAGCTTTTTTTAAATTGGGTAGAAATTTGCGAATTTCGAATTGAACTTTAGCAAATGTCTCCAAGCAAAAATGTACTATCACACAAATTGCTAGACTTAGTAAAATCAAACACCCTCATCATATTTCTCGAAGCACGTCACATCTTAAATACAACCTATCGATCCAAAAGATCTACATGATATCATATTTTTTATAAATAGATCCTCAAAATATCAAGCTAACAGCAACCACATTCAAGCACAATCTTCGGATACTTAATTTAGATCATTTGCGTATAGAAAATAAATCAATATATATATATATATTTTATGTTTGTGTATAGTCCCCTCCCGCTTCCGCCAAAGTGCCAAAATCAGTTTCGGACAGAAAGCGATTCTTCGAAAATGCTATGGAGGACCAACAGAAGCCATCACCGAAATCAGGTAAATTTAATTATACAATCAAAAACCCCAAAAAATAATTTAGTGTGATCACCACATTGTGTTTGGCAAAGATTCGTATCTTATACTAAATTCAAGCCTCAGTTCGTGTCATGTTATATACTATATACGAGTATATAATATATATAGTACATATCAAAAGCAGAGTATATTAAAGATACGACGAAATGTATATTATTTACGTGAGCGTTCTTTTTCCTTATCTTTGCTTTTTTTATGTTTACACATTTCGCATGTCATGTACAATTTTTATATACATACAAAAGTTTGTCCCTCTCAAACCACTCACAAACTTTATTATTCGTTGCGCAAAAATTGCCATGCCATTTTTGGCAAATTGTTTTATGTCTCTAAAAGTTATATATATCTCTATATTTGTAAGTGTATACATATTTCGTCAATCTAATTTAAATTGAGTGTAGTCATTTTGTGTGTAATGTATTTACAATATTTCGCTCGACATTCAAACATTTAAAAAGTAAATAAAACATTGTTGCCATTTTTGCTTTGACACACCCTGTGAAAATGTACCCAACTTTTACTCTGCGCTGATTTTATGTAATTCAATAGCATCCGTTGTGCATTATTTCGATCTACCAACTTTTACCAGTTCACAAAAGACAAGCATCACTTTAAAACTATATGATGTTATTATTTTTAGTATATATATATATATATATATAGTTATGTGTAAAGCTTATGATAATAAACACAAATTATTGCTTTTATTGTTGTTTGCAGAGAAAGTTTTCTCGTTTTTATCTAAAGATGAGGTCGAGAAACTGAAACAGGAAGAAGAAAAGAAAATTGCGACATTGCAGCATGATAAAAAGCTTAAAACACTTGCTGATGGTTATGATGATGACGAGGGCGACGAGGACGATGAGGACGACGACACCGATGAGGATGATGACGAAGACAGCGAGGACGACGAGGAAAACGACGATGTTGATTCAGAGAATGCCAGGTAAATATATATATATATATACACGAACACATACACACACACTCAAAAAATACATTCTCTGCACCAAAGTTTTCGTTTGAAAACACACACATACACACGTAAATATAACATACACAAACAGGCACAAAAACAAGGGTTGAAAATTGTATTCACATAGACAGCACAGAGAGTGCCTCTAACAATTGGTGTTGATTTTCATTTGAGTTTACCCCTTTGTGTGTGTAAACTTTTATAATGGCGTATAGATATATAGATATAGATATATATATATATAGTTGTGCTGGTGTTTGAGTTTACTGAAAACGTTGAATGTTTCGACCAGTTTATTTTTTCATGGTTTGCTTTTACCGGAATTGTTGATAATAATTATTATCTTTTACAAATACAAGATATTGTACTGGTTATATATACTCATTATTATAATATTGGTTTGTATATTCCGCTTTGGATGCAAACTATAAATTTACAATAATTTATTGCGACCTAATCCGCGGAACTTTCGAAAGTACTTAAATTTTACTTTAAGATGTACACAGAAAACGCATGCTAGGTATATACACTATAGGATGGATCGTGATGGGGTATGTAGTTTTTTACCACCCATGAAAATGTCTAATTGAGGGTAAAATTTTAACAATTTGCTAAGTCTTTCAGAAATTAGCAATTTAACCAAGATAACTTTAGAATTAATGGTTTAATCAAAAAAAGATGTTCCACCAGATTATAAGATTAAGGGTACCAAAAAGTGTTTTTGAAAGTTCCATGAAGATAACCTTAAAATCCCCAATATTATTTCTTAATAAATCAACAGTACATCCGAATCCTGTAAATGATTCGAATCGAGCTGGACCTTCTCGTGGTTGCTTGATTTGCACGAACGATAGATTGGTATGGTACATCGGACAGAGAGGCTGCAGCAATGGATACAGCGGTCCTTGAAAACGCTCGGTGTTTTTGTTCAACATAACAGCCAAGCTTTCATGCGTAAATGGGTCCAAACATCTTCACTGTGCTATTATATTTAGTCATTATATTTCTGATTCTATAAAAGCAATAATCGATCTAGTGATACAGAATATAATTACTACTTTGGGAACCTTGATACTTGGTTGTTTGGAATAACGTTTGGCCTTGGGTTCTCAGTCAATTGGCTTCACAGTTTTCAGCAAATAAATAACAATGAAGTTGTCAATGCAATTTAGTCGAAAATTAAATGTCCATTTTTCAATTAATTTTTGACAACTTAAAAATTATTAAGCTATTTTGTTGGTATTATTTTAAATCTGCCTCAAAAAAGTGGGCATTGGTTCTCTGATTTCGCTCAAATTTTGTCAGTTTTATGGGCTCGTGTATTTAAGGACACTCATTTAAAGCGTTTGCCGAATTTTTCTACGGAGTTATGGTCATTTAAACTTTGGCCATTTTTGCGTGATAAAATGCCAAAAAGGTAAAAAAAAAATATTTCTTTATCAAATCTCAACCGATTTTAAATTGTTTGTTATCGTTAGAAAGGTAATTTAACCTACTTTAATTTGAAAGCAGTTTTTACCGAAAACGTATTTGGACATTTTCGTGTAACTTTGACGCGATTTTGCTATCATCATTTTAAATATCTATTTTTCGCAGAAAGGACATTTAATTTATTTTCACACAAGAAATTTAGGGTGGACGTTTGAAGGGCACTCAAATTATACCCATTTTTATAATTTATAAAGAACGGTAAATTACACTCAAAACGATACCAAACAATTTAAAATATATTGAGATTTGGCAAAGTTTTGTGAATTATGGATAAAAAATGACCATAATCCGTAAAAAATGTCGGCAAACGCTTCATATTAGTGTCTTAAATTCACTAGCCCATCAAACTAACAAAATTTCAGCGAAATCTGAGAACCAATGTCCGAATTGGTTACCGAACTCACGTTAAGTAAGTAAGTTTTATCAATAAAATACAAAAAAATCACAGTGTTGGTTTTGAAAAAGGTGACAAGCAAAAATCCTCCATACACCGAATTTTTGAATACCATGTATAAAAAACTTATTTAAAACACTTAATCCTATACTCTTGTGGATCCAATCTGTCTGGGTAACAATCCAGTCAAGGAGGTCTCGAAAGTAAAATACCTCTGTGTTATACTGGACGACAAACTTTCCTGGAATGACCACTTGTACTACAAACATACCAAAGCCACAGCCACCAATGTATTTTGGCAATGTCGGAAGGCTTTTGGTAGGTCTTGGGGACTGTCCCCAGAAATTGTCCACTGGTTTTACCTAGCCATTATCAGACCACTTGCATCTGACGCCGCAATCGTGTGGTGGCAAAGGTCTTGAAGGGTATCGGCCATAAGGCAACTAGAGAAGTTCTAACGACTGATTTGAATCGGCTTTCAGTGCAAGGAGAACCAGTTCCACATCTGTCTTAGAAGTCCTTTTGGACTTGTTACCTCTTCATCGAGGCGAAAGCCAGGTCGGATGTTGGAAAACCTTATGAAATGGTCACGCCTCCATATGGAGCAAGACTATCACTCTTCGGTCAGAATTTGGGATGCCGTCAGACTATGTCATTCCGAGCTTTCGTTTCGGTAGGATGTTCTTTCCAAGAGTGGATTGGACATGCGGTACACTCCCTCCACTAGATGGTGTGATACACCGACGGTTCTGTCAAAGAGGGGCGTCCGGGCGCTGGAATCCATAATTCCAACCTCTTCTTACCAGAAGATACGGCCGTCTCTCTGGATGGGTATGTTTCTGTCTTTCAAGCAGAAATATATGTCATCCTCGCAAGCGCCTAGTTAAGCCTGCGCGGGGCGAAGGAGATGTGCCTGTATTTATTCGCTCCGAAAGGTTTAAGGGCTGTATTTCCTCAAAATAGCTAGTTGGCCATTTGTGCCATTAATATTATTGACCACTTGGCCACTAGGTGGAAATCCGGCATAAGGAAAGTAATATAATCAGCTCTCCACGTAAGTGCCATGAGTTTAGTTTTGTCTGCCGCATCCTCACGGGTCACTGCAGACCTAACAAACACCTGCCTTGGTTACACTGATGTCAAGTGTTTCATGACAACAAGATCACCATTGGTTCGCTCCACCTTCTCCCACTGATTAAGAGTGCTGAGTTTGCCAAAAGATCGAGTAGTTTCTCGGAGGTCGGCCGACTCTAGCACACGGGTTAAAGCACAATGGGCCCATTCAGTGGTCGAATCTTGTGGAACGTTAGATTTTAAGTAAGCTTGGTTTATTTTCTAGTTTTTAAAACAATTAACAAATTGTCGAAACTTCAACCTCAACGGGGAACTTCGAAACAATTATAAAATCAATTAATTGGTTATTTTTATTTTTTTGAGTTTTCAAAAACTCCATACACCCACGATCCATCCTAATATACACGTCCCTGTCGGATCGATTTTATATATTGCATAATGCAATATGCATATTAAATTTAACCTAAACTTCACGGAGTGCACATGCAGATTGCGCGCTTCACTACACGCATATATATACGATGCGAGCAACAAAAAGTTTTTTAATAAATGTTCACAATACAACTCGTCAAAACATTCACCTGAAAATCTGAAAATTCTACGTACTTTATTCAGCCTGTTCGTATATTATATATATATATATATACAGCACATTATAACACACTAAGAACTGCATACTAACTTTAGTCTTGTGCTACACATTTAATATCTTATATATAGTTTGTAGACATAGAGTAATTATAATATTTAAATGCTTTTTACACAATATATTAACCCACACAAACGTTATTCTCCCTTTTCTTCGTTTTGTAGGAATCCACTTGCGGAAATTGAGGCAGTATTTAACAGCTAAACATACATAAATCCACATTTACATACACACACACACACTCACACACACACGCACAGTATTTTCTCAGTCACACCACCAATTGTTTCCACTAACACTGTATTTCTGTAGCTATACACTATTTAAGCACCAACTACTAAACTTTAGTATATAATTTAGTATAAACTCCTACGCTATTATACATACCTTTTTATTGTTCATTAAATCTGTCCAAGTGTGTCTTTTTTACAAGTTGACTGTACAATTATATTATTATTATAAAAGAAACACACACATTTATTTATTTTTGTAATTGTTATTAGGTCAAATATACCTAACTCTCACACACGCACACACAAAACACACACAATTAAATTATTAAATCGGTACACAAAACACACACAAAACTGTTGTTGTTGTTGTTGCTACTTCTGAGCAAACAAAATATGTATGTTAGATAGAACTTTGTAATTTTGTAGTAGATTAATAAAAACAAATAAAATATTTTAATATTATACGTAACTGTATTTGATTAAATATTAAATTAATTATAATTACCTAAGTGGTTTTTTGGGAATTTTGGTGGACGGTTTTCTAAGGTCAGCTGTTTACTATATTGCTATTTTCTTCGGTGAGCTAATTTATATATAAGCGATAACATTCATTAACAATTTATATATTTAATTGTAGTTTAAAAATAGGTTTTAATTTTTTTTTAAATTTTGAAAATGTACTATTCACAAAATAATTAAATATTTATATACATATTTTTTTAAATTAAAAAGTTTGAGACACCATTGATTATCTTGAGGTATGTTTACAAATAATGATGAAATAGGAAGAGATAGCTTTGGAAACAAACTAGTAAAATATAAAATAATTACAAGTTCAATTTGTTTCAACTGTTGCCGCAATCACAACTGTTGTTTTTGTTGATTTTTCACAGTTTGTCAACTAAGACTTTGGCCACTGATTATGTTAAACAGTTCAGCTAACTATTTTTGACATATTATGCTCTACAAATATCTCCAAGTGGCTTTCGATTACTATCTATTTATTTTATTTTTAAAGCTATCTATAAATAATAAGAAATGCCCACTTCAACTGTTATTGTTTGGTCAGAAAGTTTTTTTTAAATGATGTTTTAAACTTAATGCCAGATATATTTCATAAAATAATCGAACGGTTTTCAGTTTTGGGATATGAGGAATTCTGATAAAAAAGAGGTACCCATCCTAAAAATATGGAGGTACTAAATATTTCTATCAGGATTTTTTGCATATGGCTTTTGGGATTGGTATTAAAACTAAAACTAAACTTCATTTTAAGAGTGTTAAGAAGGAACCTCTAGAAATATGACTTCCTCCATAAATATGTCTATCAGACTTTTGGAATATATAATAACTTAAGCTAAATTTCATCCCAATCATATCAGCTATTGGGATGAAATTTAGCTTAAGTTCTCTTGAGGACGAACTATCCTCAATACTTTTTAAACGAATATTCATCATAATCTCCCCAGACATATGCATAAAAGCCTGATAGGAATATTCAAGGAGAAAGTCATATATTAAAAAAACGGGTTTATCCTCAAGAAATTAAAATGAAGTTTGCCAAATCCCATCCCATCTCTAATAGTTTAAACCCATTTATTTTGGTACTATAAAGTTTTATATTATGTATGCTGAGTTATCTGAAATTGGTTTTGAAGTCTGATGTTTTTACTATATACATTTCGACAAGGCTTATTACATGCTGTCGAAAATAGGGACGAACAACTAGGCTCTCAATTTAGTGGGTACTATATAATTAAATGTTGGAGAGAAAAAATCAAAAATGCGCTTTAATATTTATATATTTTTCTGTGTGTTTTTATTTAAGTACTTAATTATTTTTTTACCAAAAGCCAATTACCTGTTTCTCCTTCTTCGTTTTTGTTTCGATTCTTTAATAATTTGGAAATAATCATATTTTATTTTATTTACAATATAATTTAAGCTCCAATTGTTTCAATTTCTATTACATAATCTAATCATTTCAATCTAAAAAAAGTTTGATTACAAAAAACAGCTTTTAATAATCTCTTATAGTGTTTTTCCTAATATATATTTATTAGTTCCTTGTATCCCTGGGAGGGACAAAAGTCACACACAAAGGTTTAAAACTGTTTCATGTTGGCGATCAGGGCTTTTATAGCCGGCCAACTAATGCCAGTTTGTACCAGCTCTCTGGAAACTGTTCTCCTCCAAGTTTCCTTCGGTCGACCTCAACCATGAGAGCCTTGCGGGTTCCATTGCATTATATAGTAAAATGGGCCCTCCTGGTGGCCAGCCTGCTAGACTAGTCTCTGTGAGAAGGTTTTCTATCCCCACATCATCCATTCCAGAGCTTGAGATGCAATGATGTTATAACCACGCCTCAATTTGTGACCGATCCACTTACTTTCTACGTCTAACTTGCGTTGAGACAGGCTCTTGATAGGTGCCTATACATAAGTAATTCAAAAGTCTCCATTGAACACTGTTAGAGACCACCTACGGACATATAATTCCGTCTCAAGCAGTAGTTGACAAAAGTTTGAAGTTTCCCTGTCAGGGTAGAGGTATAACTTTCCACGTCTCGAAACCCGTTGAAAAGGAACTATTTCACATTGGAGTTGGACAGTCGGAGCTTCGTACGTATTGAGATCTGAGTGGAGCGCCAGATAACGCTAAACATCGAAATGGAGGCTCAATCTTTGTTGATTTAGGCACTAATAATATCTGTGTACCAACAAGCTCCCGAAATATCAAAATTTATCAACAATCTCAACGGGCTGATATTTTAAGTTGGATGGGCTGCCCTCGTTCGTTTGTGTTGAGACGCAGTTCTCTGGTTTTCTTTGCGTTGATCCGAAGGCCGACTAGGATTGCAGGAGTTTGAAGGTTTTGCAGAATTGAATCAGATCTTAGTAACGAGACAGCAAACATCGTCAGCGTATTCAATGTTTTTTAAGGAGTCGTACAAGCTTCATTGAATTCCGTGACCACTAGTTATTATTGTATATACAAGGATGCCATCTAGCACTGCGGTAAATAGCAGTGGCGAGAGACGACATCCTTGCCGCACTGCACTCTTCACTATAGGAAAATCTCCGAGAGCTGGGCCATAACATATACATAACAAGACGTGACAAGAAGATCCGGCTGATAGAAACTGCCCAATTAGTATTTCTCGGTCAGTTTAACGATTATTCGACTCGTCCTCTCATGCTTGAACCAGCATGGGAGCATGATCTCCATTGAAAGTGGTAAATCCGCTTTGACGAGTTCTATCGGCATATCGTCGCTGCTCCGGCAGCTTTGCCGGATTTGAGGCTAACTATTGCAGTAGTTTTCTTTATTACATTTTAAGTTAGAATTCATAAAGAAATTACTAATACATCGCCAATGAAAATGTGTATTTGTTTTATTTTATGATATAATAACCATCGGTCTATAGGTCCCCGGTCTAGACAATAAAACAACATATTTTCCGCAAAAATCGATTTTATTCATCAACATAATTTTCTTCTAGGCTGATACAATCCAGCGACGGTCTAACTTTTCGATGTTGTTTTTGTAAAACAATTTGTCTTTGACCTCAAAATAGGCTTCTGTTTCGGCAATTACCTTCTCATTCGAGCCAAAGATCTGCAAAACAGTAGTTGGTGGGGACTGATCTGGAGAATATGGGAGAAATTTGAATCCCAACTCGTTCAGTTTTACCATCGACTTGTGAGTTGTGGCACGGTGTGTTGTCTTGATGAAAGAGCACTTTTATCTTTGCCATATGAGGTCTTTTTTGCGATATCAATCTTCAAACGGCTGAATAACGCTTTGTAATATTCATAATACATGGTTATTCCCTTTTCAAGGTAGTCGATGAGTATTATTTCTCGGGCATCCCAAAATACCGACGACGCCGACTTTCGTGCTTTTGGACGTTTTGGCCGACTTGACTCAGGAGTCATATATTGGATCCAGGTTTCATCCATTGTAACATAACAACGCATAAATTCGTTCGAATTGCGCTTAAAAATGGCCAAACAGCTCCCCAAAACATCGACACGATTTTGTTTTTGGTCCGGTGTCAACAAACGCGGCACCCATTTTTAGCACAGCTTTCTCATAATAAATGATCATACAAAATAGTGGACACACCCACTACCTTTTCCATATATCCTGCAAATTTACTTTCAGTCTTAGGATCATTTAATTGATGCCAATAAAAAAGCATTTTAGTTCACCACAAACTCGGTAGAAGATCGAATATTTACTTAGTTCGAGTCAGTCGCAAGTTTTGTCTAAGGCTAAGGCAATATAGTTGGCTATATAATGTCATTAATTGTTGATTAATAGCGCAAATAGTGGAGCATGCGCGTGCATTACATTTTATGTAAATTTTACTTGTATAGTTGGAGGTACTGTTTTGGTATCACATGTTTTTAAGCGAAATCTATAATTGATAATCAAGATTAAACTTTACAAAGCTTTTACTAGCTTTTCTATGTATTTCAGGGGATACATTTTTTGGTAAACTTGGTGCCAAGTTTAGTTTATAAATTATTTGTTGAGCAAAACTGTTTTTTAGGATTTTTAATTTTACTTTAATTTGAGCAAAATGGGTCCAAATTGAGACCTGCGTGCATTCGTCTCTTTATCTAAGAGACGTATATTTCTAAAATCAATTTAAACTTTATGGAAGCAAAATTTATTTATGTTGTTTATAAATTAAATACACTGTATGAAAACAAATTTAAAAATCATGTTCAGACCACCAAATAGTACCTAGCATATAGTGTCACATTTCCACATTAAAATATCTCACGGTGCCTTTGGGCTGTACCATTTAATACTGTCGTCTGTGTCGTGTCGAGAGTCCTGCCAGACGAATCGTATTAGAACATGTCCATTATAGTGGTGTGTTCAAAGGGAAAGTTTGTTTACTTCGAGCGCACGCTCCGTTCCGCCCCGCCCTTTATGCATTTTAAATTGGCGTTTCGCCATGCAGCCATTTTCCCTGAACATTTTTCAGAACTTAACTTTGATGTTGTTTTGGGACCTGTTGAGCAGGGTTTTGCTACAGCGTACGTAGTTTTCGTATTTAAATATTCGTTTGAAATTTATCTAACTTTACCCAGTGCAGATATAATATATATATATATATATAAATA
>JAAAKO020003882.1:0-20945 GCA_010015015.2 Bolitophila cinerea | reverse complement strand
TTGGCTTCCTACTTTGTTCTTCAATTTTGTTTTGGTCAGAGCCCAATATCTCTCAACAGGCCGAAGCTTTGGACAATTTGGTTTATTGGCTTCCTTTGGCACTATTTTGATATTTTTTTTTCAGGCCAAAAGAATTTATGTGTTTTTTTAATAAATGGCAGCAATCTTTTCAGGAGACACTTTCACAAAAATTTCACCATTAATAGTGCCAGTTGCTACGTAACTCTGACTTATTAACCCACAAGTACAAATCACTTGTGCCACACGAGAAATCGTTTCTCGACTTTTCCTCGTTCTTTTGCGGTATACGTAGCTCGACGCTGTGCTTCCAGGTTCTTTGTGGATTTCGTGTCAGGTACTGACTGTACTTTGTAAGTCTTAGAGACCGCAGCTGATTTGATTTTGACAACTAAATACTCGCTTAGCTTGCTTTTGCCGCCAATTTTCGATTCGACAGCCTTGGATTCTTCTCCAACAAAGCAACGATTTTCTTCGACTTCTGTGGGCATAAGAAACCTTTTTTTGTTCCAAAACCGATTTTGCTGGCAACGTTCAAGTCTCTATCAATTTCCTTTAAAACATTTAATATCGTTTTTTGTGAATCTTTTGCCTTGTTGGCAATGGTTTTCTGACACAATCGCGGATTTTCTTTAAAATATCGAATATCTTTCCCTCTCGATGTCATAACTTAAACTAAATAAATTCTTTAACGCAAAGCCTACTGTATGATTTTTGTTTGTCTGATGTTTGGGAATTTTGTGTTTATAACATTTTAAAGTTAGTTTTTTTTTGATCTTAGTCCTTACGTCCAAAATGGGATAAAGTGCGTTACCGCACACGGATACTACCAATTTGTGGTTATACATTTGCATTTTATTTCCAGCTAATAGATCCTCAACATATATTTTATGGCAGTATTTAGTAGGTTTGACAGAGCCTATTTCAGTTGGACCTAACTTCTCCCCAATCGACTCAGCTTCTTTCCTGGGACTTGCCAGTGTATGCCAGTTTGACTCAGGTACTGTATACTAGATTTTAAACTTAACACCTACTATCAACTTTTATCAGCTCATCTAGCATTTAAAAATAATTTCGCGATTGGATTAGGAATAAATTCAACTCCTTATACTAAGAAAACTATTTCATTCTGTTTGACTCGCTTTTCGATATTATGATGGAGATTTATGAGAAAACTTCTAATGATAAAAATAAAATCAAAACTCACCCGGAACCGTTTCACCATTAAAGGTAATCTGAACGGTGTGCGTTCCGGCCTCATGCGACGTAAAACTGGCCACAAATCTCTGCGAGCCAAGTGCTCGCACGGCTGACGTCACCCGTCCTCCGTTCACCAAGATCTCTAGATTTCCAGATCCAGCTCGAGAACCATCAACTATAAATAAACGTTAAAAATAAGCCAAAATTTGATATTGCGGCTCTTTTTCCAAATGGGACACACATACTTTCGAATTCTACTGGTCGGCCGAGCACGCCATCCGGAATGTCTTGCACGACAATTGCCCTGGCACCTTTGGCCTCCTTTTCTATCGGTCGAAATCGTGAAGTATACCCATAGTCGTTTTCTCGCTCGGACGTCGAAATTCGTTCGCTGCTCTCCTTGATAGTTGTTGTATAGTTTTTGCTGGAATTATAGATGGAGTCTTGTTTCAATGACACGGACGATGTGTTTGGACTAAAAACATTGAAAAAATAACGCAAAGGGTAAAAACTTGTTGATTTAAAAATTAAAAACAAATCTTACATGTACTGCTTGAACTGTTCCGCCTCTTCGGAACTTCGACGAGCCTGCAAGCGCTGCTTCTCGGCCAGGGCGAATTTATTGTAGCGTGTATTTCGTTCGGTCTCCGTGTCCAGTTCCTGGGGTCGCGAATATGACAGATCCGTATTCAGTTGGCTCTCGGTCATGTTGGCCAGTGACTCGAGGGAATTGTGTGACAGAATATTTTTCGTCTTATTGATAACGTCCCAGCTGTCTCGACGACCTGTGTTGCCCTTCATCGTGGAAACTCGCACGTTGGACGAATGGTCCACAGTGGTTTCTGGTACACAATTCGGATGAAATAAATTATATAAGTTTTTAAATATATAGTTTTTAAGAAACTTACCCGGACTAGATGTACGACGTACGGACAAATAGGATGGACTCTCGCGAACATTATCCGATGTGGTCACGTAATTCGATGTCTTGTACGTTGAGCTTTTCTCGGATACCTTATAGGTCTCACCGGTATTCTTTACGGTCAAAGGACTTGCGATGAGCTGTTGGCTGGCAAACGTTACCGGACTAGAGATTCTATTATGTGTGAGAACCGTTACTGGACTGGCCATTCGGTGTGTGGACGAGGTGATGTAGTTCGCACTGGGTGAGATGTCATCGCGACGGGGCGACGGAGATGAGGTAAACTGGCGCGGACTTGAGTTCAGATTTCGTGTGGTTGTTTCGTAACGCGTTGTCGTGGTTACTGTGAGCGGACTGTTTCGAGCCACTGGACTGGCACGAATCTATATTCGAATGTAACATTTTTTTATATCTTAATTTTAAAAATATAATGTTTTACTATATATTTACCGTATTCGGACTCTCGATCGAACTGGCCGAATCGTTACGTTGTCGTGTAGTATACTTTTCAGAGAAGTTCTTCGAGACGAATCCAACAGTTGGCTTGTCGCTGCGCGGCGAAGTCAATGTGGTGTCACGATCATGCTTCTGAGTGAACAGTTCATGTTCCTTGTTATAGTAGTAGTCGTTACTTGTCGAGACAAGATTGGACTGCTTCCGGGTGTCCGACGAAGACTTCAAACTGGTCGAGTAAATGTCGGTGCCAAATTTGCTGGGCGAATAGTCGTCTCGCTTTGGTGACTGCAGCTGTGGTGAGTAAGCCTACAACGATAATTTAATTAATTATCTGATGGTGTTTTTAATATAACATTAGGACGTACGCGTGTTTCCGAATCTCGTTTGGATGAATAGAACTCCTTGGTTTTGTATGCGTCCTCATGGCTTGGAGAGTACTGCGGAGAGTACGAACGAGCGTGCTCCTGATTGTACAGCTCCTTTTTGGCTGTTCGAAAATCGTTGTGTTTCGTGGTGGTACTGCTCGTGTAATGCATAGATGGACTCTCCGATCGGTGTTTGTTGTCTTGCTGTGGACTGTTCCGGGTTTTGCCCGAACGACCCTTCGTACCGACGCGTATAATGTACGGTGATCCCTTGATGTCGTACCCATTAAAGTAAACGTAAACCCGATATTTACCGTTTTGTCTTGGCATAAATGTGACACGATATTTGTTTTCGACCAGTTTCTCAACCGAGCACACCAACGAACGTTTCTCGTGGACAATGTCCACGTGCAGTTCTCCGGTTACGCCAACACCGCGGGCATCGACCTGAATATCGGCAAGGTTATATTTATTTCCGAATATTGTTTTTTTTTCTAGATTACCTCAAATGTGTGGGCTCGCAATGGCATCGCTCCATCCAATCCGTGCACAGAGACTCCATTTGGATCGAAGACGGCACACGTGAACGGTCCACCTTGAATGTGCCGACCTTGATAGGTTATGGCAATCTCCCAAATACCTGCTTCGTCTGGTTTAAATATGGCACTGTGTCCTTCGTCGCCGTGCTTGAGGGGACACTTCAGTGATCGACCGGTTGGGCTGTATGCCGTCACCAGAATGTCTTCGGTCTTTGGGGCACCGGTTGCATTGACCAGTACTTCGACTAGACTGCCCAGAGCACATGGAGCCATTCCAGGTGCTGCGACATGCACAAACCTTGGCAACACTCGGAAGTAGTGACCGTGTAATCTAAATTTAGATAACAGAAGTTCATTTAAAATCTTTCCTCAAGCATAAAAAAATATTGATACTTACTTCTCATCTTCAATCTCTAGCACAATTTCGTGCATACCGTATTTCTCGGGCACGTAAACGCCTTGCCCGGTATGGTTAAGCTTAACCTCTTGTGGAGTTCCCGTTGGTGGAACCACAAAAGCTCGTACGGAGGACATTTCAATCTCCCTAGAAAGTGTTTCCACTCGGAAATATGTCTGCATGAAAGAGGAAGGTATCGTAATTGTGATTGTATATGGATGTTGAAGGACTACTCACGGGCTCGCCCACACGACCAGATGTGCTCTCCAGGTGCACAGTCAGAAGTTGGGACAATGGCGTCCTGGGTGGCACCCACTGCAGATTCGCAGCATACGCCATTATGCCTAAATGCTCTACCTCTGGATTGGCCATATCTTTAGCTGTCAATATCGGCTTAACTCCTAGTCTTTCACCAGCATCGACTGCTTTCTTGATATTAGACTCCCAGTTTGACTCATGCACGCTGAGGTGCTCTGGCTCAGGTGCAGCTCCTCCCAGACCCTTGACAATTTCGCAGAAGACACGACCGTCATTCCAGTCAGTCTAGATTCAATGATTAAGATTAAAATACTAAAAGAATACATTTTAAAATCGTGTTATACATACCGTGAAATTAGCCACCGGAGTCTTAACCTGCGTATTCACCCAGCGCATCGTGGCATTATAACCGGGTCCGCCGGGTTTCATAAAGTACGACAAGTACGTCATGCCGGACAGTTCATCCAGCCACGGTGATGCCAGATACTCTGGCTCAAGTACTTTCGGAACGCCGAACTCACGCAGAGCAATGTTCATGGCCGACGTGCAATTGCGTACACTCTGACTCGGATCAATGTTGCGCCAGTGCGGGAATAGTCCTGGTTCACAGTAGTCCAGCAATGCGGACAGATTCACACCACTGTTCCAGTCCGTTGTGAGATTGTTTATCTTGCACTCGGGCAGTGCAGCCTGTAGCCAGGCCAGCATTAGTTTGCGTGGCGGGAACTTACTGCGACCGATCTGGTAGCGTACGATCAGCGACCAAATCAGTCCCAGGATGAGTTTTACATTGCCGTTGACGATGTCCACGTTGCCTGCGTGGGTAAATTTTGTTTATTTAGTAATCACTTTTTTCGAACCAAATTTAAACTTTTATAATTTAATTTTTTTTTATTACCAATATTGACAAGCTTTATTCCGTCCCCTTCCACAGCATTCAGCGCCACGGTGGCGTTCTCGAGGTAGTGATGCTGATTGCCCGGATTACGATTCCAGGATGGTTTCAATGGGCGCTTTTGGAGATTTTCGACAAGCGCACACAAGTGCGTACCATCGCAAAAGTCTGTCGTCCAGTCGGAGACCTGGGGTTAGGGAATATATTTTTAGATATTTTTTTAGAGGAACGATATCATTATAAATTAAATTTTATTCAAGTAATAAGGACTTTTTTATAAGTTAAAGGCGAGACATGTAAGTAATAAAATATATTCAAGTATTGGAGAATCTTTACCTTAGCGATATTTCCCAGTTTTAATGGCAAATTCTTCATTAAAAGTGGTACATTTGTCTATATATTTTTTTCCTGTGTTTTTTTTTTAATTTCAACCTATACATCACTCCCCTACAATTTCTGCTATTTTTGATAGGTATAAGGACTTAAAACTTTCTTTTGCATTTAAAAGATTTTGGAAACTTTTAGATGGATTTGAAATTGAGATACCACATTCATTATCATGTACACATAATATTTATAATTGCGATGCGATGTTTTAGTAAAAAAATATTGACCGCTGTCACCAATTGGTCACCCAAAAATGGGTATTATCGACAAATATGAGTACTGCTGACACCAATTGGTAATTCAAGTAAATCTAAATATCTATTTGAATACCGATCTAAACAAATTATTTTAAGTTATTCAACCACCATTTTTTTGCATGACCGCTGTCACCAATTGGTTATCAAACTTTTTCGATTCGATTTTTTACTTTAAATCTATTTAAATATGTGTAGATATTATAGTTAAAATCTATGATCGAATTTCCTGAAGAATAATATAAATTATCAAAAAAAAAAAAAAATGATGAATCTAGAGCTAGTGCTTCTTTTGACAGTGTAAATGTAGAAAAAAAAGGTCACGGATAAAATCTACACATTTTGTTGTTATTTTTTTATTAATCAATAGCGCAAACAATTCATTTCTGCTAATATTTTGATTGTTTCTTTATCTAAACCGAAATCGATGAACAAAAAAAGGTTTTAACACAACAATATATATTTCAGGCAGTATTTCCTTTGAACTTAAAATTTATTCTTTCGGAAAACAGAAAAAAAAATACAGAAACTTTAGTTTAAATTAAAAACATCTGTTCCAGATGTTTACAATCGATCATCTAATCAGAAGCAGAAACTTAAGCTTTTCTATAAAAAAATATTATGCATTTTTCTTTATACTCTTATTTTTTAATTCCAAATCGATCATCCTTTATCATCAAACCCAAATTGATGACCGAGGTACCAAATCAATTGCATTCAAAAATATGTTTTTAAAAATGGTTTTGAGACAACAATATATATTTTGGGCATATATAAAAAAGTATTTGCTTGGAACTTATAAATTATTTTTTTTCGGAAAACTGAAAAGAAACTACAGAAACGTCAGACTTGTTTATATAACCCTTCCACACGCACGTATTTCCAATTCAATTGTATCCACAAAAGTGTAATAAAATAAAACAAAATATCAAAATGAACTTAAAACCTGAACGTAAAACCTACACGGAAATAATTTCCACAGTTAAATCAATCGTTTATGGGTAAATCCAATTATATTAGGCTTTCTGTGACCGCAATTTATTCAATCTTTTAAAAGGATTGATTCGGTTGAGTTGAATTCATTGAACTAAGTCAATTCTTTCGCAATTGTTCCAATATTCTATTAATTGAATTCATTAAAATATATTAATTCTTGCAATTGATCCAATATTTAAATAATTGAATTCATTACAAAATAAATTCTTGCGCATATGATTAAATTTATTATTTTCTAATGAACTGATTCAGTTTCCTCCCAATTGATCCAATATTTTGTAAGTTGAATTCATTTTAATGTATACATTCTTTTCTTTGGTTTTAACTTGTAAATCTCTAGCGAATCATAAGGATTAATAATGAATTCAGCCATTTGATTCAACTGATTGAATTTCAATAGTATATAATCATTTATGAATTGAATGAATTGAATGCACCGTACTGACCAATCAGCTCTATTCAGTGTTGTTTCAATCATTTTTAGAATCAACTTAAACGACTTTTGGATAAGCTTTCAACGTTTCCGGAATTGATTTATTTATTTCAGAATTGATCAATCTTTTAACTAAAATCAGTTCAATTGAACTCAATGTTTTTAAATAGTTGAAATAATGTTGTCTAAAATTGAATTTAGTTACTTAATAGTTGTTTTAACTGTGAAATAATTTAAAATCAGTGTTTTGAATGTCAATTCGGAAAACAATATATTCAATTGTAGGGTTTTCTTTCAGTGTATTTTATTGTCATCGTGTTTTATTCGGTTATTGGCGAATTGCACGTACTGTAGGTGGCGTGTTTTGTCCTCGTTTTTAGACGTCAAATCGACGATTCTGAAGGTTTTATTTCGGTTTTAAAAAATAAAACTTTTTCTTTAACACTATTAAAACTAGTAAAAAACGGGTGTTAAGCTTTTCTTTAAAAATGAGTTTGCAGAATGCTGGTTTAACGCTTTAAATTTATTCACGATTTATATATTGTAAACAACAGAGATATTTTTTTGAAACAAAATCTTTGCAATTTTTTTTTAATTATATATTTTTTAGGCTATGTCCCGTGCAAACGAGACTATGAGCCAAATTTGATCAGTATCAGATAAGTGGAAGTGGGATAAAAAGGTGTCAAAAATATATCGATGTTCATTATTAGGACAACCAAAAATAAGCGCTAAAAATATGATTTTAAGCGCCTAAAATAAGCCATAGAAACATCGTTTTAAACCCTTAAAATAAGCTCTAAAAATACACTATAAACACATAATGTATACCCAAAACTTAAATCTTTAAAAAAATTAATTCACATTTAAATTTATTTTAAAATATGTAATTGATAGAATAATTTCAAATTTCTACATTATAAAATAGAATTATAATACGAACAAGTACATTTGTTACTAGTTTAAGTGTGTACTTAATTTGTTTTTTCTTAATTCATTCGTTCATTTTTTAAATTATAAAAAAGGAAAAATGCCTGATATTTGAACAGAATACGTTTTAATAGAAAGAAAACTTCTTTCTACATCTAAGATTGAAATTAAAGAGTATATGGCGTTTACCTCAGAGTTTGTATATTTGTTAACAATCACAATCTTCTCCAGACAATAAGTTTGTAATTGTCTGTTCTTTTGACATTTTTTCTACAGATTTAGATTGTTTCTGCTTGTTTTTCGATTAAAAATAAAAAAAAAGCATTTGTAATAAAATAAGCAAAAATATGAAAAATAAGCAAAAATAAGCATTTATATTAAAATAAGCTAGAAATAGCCCTAACAAGTAGGTCTTAAATTGATTGAATTTGATAAAACGTTATTCTTCCTTACTTATCTGACGATACGACGGGTGCCAAACAATAAGAAGCTAGAGCTTCTATTTGGTTGCTTTAGTCATTATGTACAAATTAATGTAAAAAGAAAGATTTTAATAGTGCTGTCAATACCCGTTTTTAAGGAATCGTGTTCTGGACCCGAATGACGGGTCTGGACCCGAAAGACTGGTCTGGACCCAAAAAACGGGTTTGGACTCGAAAAAATCTATCGATTGTTATATACCCAGTGAAGTTAAAAGAAAAAATTTAACAAGAGAGGTTAAAATTTATTTTTTAAAACAAAACCTTTAAAATCTATTTTGAGGTGGATCAGATAATCTATCGTGGAATGGATTAAAAAGGTGTGAATGTGAAGTGAAAAAAAAAATATTTTAAAAATAGAAACACACATTTGCCTTTTTCTCTCATTATAAAATAATTCTATATATTTATGTATATCAAAATATAAAGATGTGTATAATGTATTAGCGTGAGAACTAGTGTCTGACTTGAATATATAATAAAGGTGTGCTACACTACCAAAGAAATGGTGCTGACACAAGTGCAATGACTTGACGCTCAACTTTGAATTCGAAAACTAAATACATAAATTAAATAAAACGTATAACTAACCTGCATTCCAGCATCCTTCAAATGCTCGTTCACCCAGTTCCGGAAGGTGTTTGCCTGAATTTCTACCCACAGATCCTCGTTGCCTCGAATGTTCATTCCCTTGGCTGCTGTGCCGGCCGCACTGCGCGCAATCAGTCCGGCATGTGTGATCTTCTGCAGCTCCGTGGTGCCATCGGAGTTATGCTGCAACAGTCCGGCATGCGTAACCTTTGCGTCTTTAATATCCTTTAGATCCATTATGGATTCACTATGATTCTTATCACTGTGTGTGTGTTTACTTTGTTCACGCCCGATTGAACATTACTGAGGTTCACTTAACTGATTCACTTGTAACTCTTCGTGTTGATCATATTTTGTCCGGCTATACTAAAAGAATATAATCGTGATGGTTTCTTCGGAAATTTCAGAGTGTACTGCGTCAGAAACGTTTATGCAAGGCGACGCTTTGCGATTGTGACTTGGAGCCGCTTGCCACCACCGCCTTGAGAAAACATGGAATTTGTGTGTGAGCGTGTGAGGAAGGTCTGTGCGCGACCGCATTACGTGGGCGCACTGCGTCAATTGAGACCGAGCAACTGATGCTAATGTAATATTGAATGAAGTAGTAAAGTATATTCGATAAAAATGTGTTACTATATCTATATATATTAATTATACGAACTATACATACGAGTGAATTACGCAGAGAGTGAGGGAAAAGAGCAATAACTTTTTCTCTTTAACCATTTTGTACTTTGGTTTAGTGTGTTGAGTGTCTGCAGAGAGGAGGAATTCCAAAGAAGAGAAAAATTACATCATAAAAGCTCGCTCTGAAATCTCTGATTGTGTGTGTGTAAGAATCCAACGTGTTTTCGTTGTTTATATACAAATACATACGTAATGGCATATACTGAATGTATGTATATATGTAAATGGAATGTTGCAATATATCTGCGCTTTCGCCTTGTACACATGTATACAATGTATATATACGAGTACATAAGCCTTTGTTTATGTGCAACATGCGCGAATAACCGTGCAGCCAACAGCGTTTTTTTGGACCTCGTCGCTGCAGCATTCTTCAAAATACTGTGAGAATACTATATCCAAACAACTGCGAGCTTGATATTATATGTATATATATAAAGAAAATAATGTATATAAGGTAGGTAAATTGATAATTCTTGTTTCTGTGCTAGTAGTGCTTGCTGCTGAGTGTATTTACTTATACTACATATTACAATACAAAAAGCGATGATGTAATTTCCGATATTTGCATATTCGTTGGTCATGTCTTTCGTTCATTATAATATTTACTATATAGTAAAACGCGCGTAAATAATGTTTTTCTAAGAGCCAAGAATGTGTAATGCCGTATTTAGACTCGATCGACAGGTTTAATAATTATATATTTTTTTATTTCTTTATACATTTATACATACATATATATAGAATGCTGATTTTTGAATTAAATGTTGTCTAGCAATTGACTGGTGTGGTTTTAAGGCTTGTTTTGCAGAAAAAAATCAAAATACAAAATTTAAAAATGTAAAAATGTAAAAATAATTAATATTACCAATTAAAACCTTAAATTGACAAAATAGTTAATTAAATGTTTTTTATATGCATTTTAAATGGAATCACATTGTGAATTCATATATTCATATTCATATTTGCAAATATGAAAAAGAAATTTTAAAATTCGGATATTTTTTTAAGGCTTTTTTGCTAATGAATACGAAAAACGTATTTTAGAGAAATTTTAACAACTATATGGTTTACATTAGCATCTAGTGCTATAACAGCCAGTCCGACGCATTTGCTTTTGAGCCTGCCACCGCTCCACCTCTTTATCGATGGCGAAACTAGTTTGGCGACACAGAAGCTTTACCTCAGCGGATGATGGAAGTAATCATTAATCTCATTACCCTCCGATATGTGACAGTACCAACGGCACTGTACAAGGTACAAGGTCCCTAGGGACCTACAAAACAGAGGCTGTTCATAAATATGCATGTATGTATAATATTTGTCTGAATGGTTTTGTTGTTAACTTTTGGTTGTATATGGTTGGCAAATTGTTTATATAGGCATATAAAAAGAAATAATGAAATAAAAATTATAAAAAAAACTTTTTTTATATTGAAATTTAGATAAAGTATAATTTATATATTTGTCAGTTTACAAAATAGAAAACTTATACAATGTTTGTATTTGTTTTGTTTCTTGTTACTGGGCCGGATTATGTGCCAAGCATTTCATCTATTTTGTCTACTCCGCATTTATTGGCATTATAGTCCAGAATAATTAATGGTTTTTGCTTGCTGTTATTGTCTATCATCACTTTCGTGAAAACCAAGTATAGAGCTGCAGATATTATGCAACTTAATTTCAAGGACACAAGTATGACAACAGTTTTATTTGACCACACTATTCCAACATATGCACTCTTTCGACGCATCAATATTTTTCCACGTCTATCGTTGGGAAGAAATTATCGGAATACACTGTGGTGCCAATATCGATGTATTTTTCAACCAACAGCAACAATCTGGTTCTGGTTACCCTGGCGCAAATGTTTGGACAACTTTCCACCGTAAATAATTCCCATGAGAGGGTATGATTGCGAACCACCATACTTTTATACCCATACTTTGCTGGCTTACTCAGCTTACAGCTTCTCATCTTCGGTTACTGATTCGTGCGAATTGTAAGCACCAGACAAATGTGCCTGCAACATAAAGCAATAGTCATCAATGGCTGTTGTGTTGCTGGTAAGCAATGTAAGCTATGACCAAGAATGGACGTTGTAAAAACGAAGATGATCCAATTTTTATACAACCCGTTTCTTAGAGACGGTCGCAATCCAAGAATGAACCATTCTTATAGTGGTTTGGCTTAGATGGTTTTAGTGAGCGGCGAGAAAATAAACAGAAGATTCAAATTTCTACAATTCTTAGCAAAGACCTCCGCTTTGATCACGGACACTGATAAAACTTACAGTGAAATGGCTCCTGCAGCTCTTGCATTCAAGTGCTAATTATAAAGTAAATCTCGATGTACTAAACATTCTGAGAGCGGTTTACTTTCGGAGCACATGTAGATAGGCCCGTCAATCACGTCAATTTTTTTTTTCCAAGACACAGACAAGATATATTTTTCTAGGTATATGGAGTGGATATATCCAATCACCTATCAATGTGGAGAGAGCCGTGCTTGGGTATAGAATGATCTCTTATTCTTTGGAGGAGTCTGTTCAATGTTTCATTCCTTCTGGTTGGACTTATTACTTTCAAAGCATTTCTAACACAAACCACGTACAAAAATATAGTTTTTTAAATTTAGTTTTAATTATACACAAGGTCTCTGTAAACCTTGTACCCCAGAAGCCAAAAAATACTACTACTTAACCAAAATAATACCAATACAGGCTCATATCGAATTTAATCCTGTTTTTATTGCTTCAGCACGTTGTTTTTGTAGAATACAAGCAAGAAGACGTTTTTGGTGCATCAACAAAAACAAATATTTACAAATGAAATTCAAAAAGGTCCCCAGGGACCTTGTCACCGATCACAGGGTTAATCATGAGCGAGACCATCACTATTATAGGACAGAATTTGTGATGCCGTCAGATTACATTATTTTGGGTTCTCCCTTTGATAGTGGGTTTAAAGTCAATATATCCCAGAGAAGATTTGATGCGTGGTATACTCCCACTACTAGATAATGTGTAAACAAAGATAATGGTAAAGAAAAACGGGTTTTCTCAAAGAAGAATCCATCCTCTCCTTTTAAGATACGGTAAGCCGGCACACTGGGTCTGCAAAAATTGGGTGAAAGACATTGAAAAATGTTTTTGAGACCAAGTGCGTCTGTTTTACATTATATCCTCAATCACGGTTCACTGCCGAGTAAAAAGCACTTGCATCGGTTGGGCTTCTCCTTCAGGTGCGGGGAAATCGAATTTTCCATTAATTTTCTAGCAGAAAGCCCCCCGCACTCGACATCCTGAGATATCAATAAGTGTACCACTCATATACAAGATCCATCTTGACTCGCTCCGCTTATCTTTCTCCTTATACGATTGCGGTGTTCGTCATAATATCGGGTAGTTTCAAGGAGGTTCTAACCCGTAATTTAAAAGCGGATTACGGGTTAGAACACAGTTTTTCAAAGAGACCCTAATGGAATAATACAAAAATACCTCAGAAATAATTGATATCGACAGATTGCATCATAATTATAAAATTGTGTATGCCAGAATACTGATTTCGTAAGCTCTTTAATATTTTTCAGTTATTTTACAAAAAAAATATCTTAACACATTGTGTTTTCGTCAGAATAGGGGCATAAATACTTATAGTTCTAGTATAAACAATTTTTTTTAGGTTATATTCATTGACTCTATTCCATCCGCATTAAATTTTGTTTTAAATTACACGTCAAACGAATATTTTTAGAACGTTCTTATAACTTATAGTTTTGGTACAAAATATTTAAATAACTGTCTGTTTCGTTGTTTGTATCGTATAAATGGCGTTGCCATAGTTACGTGCTTACAAAATCTAATTCACAATGGTCGTGACACATTGTGACATTTCCGCTAATATTATATTTCAATTACAATTAATACATTATTGTGAATGTTTCCTACTACATTTTGAGTTCTTTTGTCAAATAAAATCCGTGATAAAAATACTAAAAACAAATGATTTTTATTTTTTGCAAAAAATAGTGATTTTCATAAAAAGCGAAAAGAATTTGCTCGATAAAATGTGATGTAATTCAAATCATTTATGTTAGTTCATATTTTTTAACGACTGCATATTGAGATTGCATTTTTCACGAGAGAAAATATTTTTTAACGCAGAAAACTAACACGTAAAACCTTGTCAGGAGGTGAGTTTAAAATTATTTTAAAACGAATAATACTGTGTTAAAATGGTTGGCATTTTCGTGGTTTTCAGGTCTTATATTAGATTGCCCTGATCATCATTATACCCTACTTAGAAAAAGGATAGTTTTTCTAGAGTTTTTGTTCTCTACAGCAAACACAAATTCACCAAAATGGATATTTCCGAAAATAATTGTGACCTCTTTGACTGTGACTGGTTTGGTATAAGGGCATTTCCGGGACAACCCCATAAAAAACATGTTGTCAATACATATTTTGAAGTTAGGTTCGAAATTCCGAAAATTAAATTGCATAAAAAACAAAAAACAAATATCAAAAAAACTACAGATTGTGAAGTTTGTTTGTAATATTTAAAAATATAGATAGAAAATCCGTCTTCTTTTTATTTATTAGACAGCGGTGATCCAAACAAAGGCGATCAAATAGGGCATTGCGATAGCAATAACATCAAAAAAAGTAATATAGTTCCAAATCAGAAAATTTCATAATTTCCAATTTTAAATTAAATTGAATAACTAAGTATGTTTTTAAATAAATTATTTTGATTATTCATGTAATTTGTTAAATAATACATAATATATAATATATAAATAAATAACACAAAATTTTAAATGAAGATGTCTATTTAAGGTAAATTATTAGTGTTCTACATAAAATTTAGGCTCATGAAATATTTTTTTTAAGTATATGTTATCCGAAGTTATCTCCAAATAGAATTATATTCAAAATATGACATTATTTAATTCCAAATTCAATAATTCGCACCCACCTGATGATGTAAACGCAAAAATCGTGCGTATATATGTTAATTGTGTTGTATAGGTTAAAAATACAAACTTACTATATATTTATAAATATATATGTATATATACAGATATATTTTCGAGGTCATCAATGCGGCCAATACTTTTGGATTGATCTGAATAATTTAAAAATGTTTGTTTGATTTTGTAAGAATGATCGAAATGATTGTAAAAAAACGATTGTGTTTTTTTATTTTTAACTATATTGATCTTCAATTATGGAAATTGACACAATTTATGGATGTTTAATTAATAATTACTATTTTATTTGTTTTTTCCATGACAAATGCAATCTTTTTTTAATATATTTTAAATTTATATGGTTATAGGCAAAAATTCCATATCAAAAGTTATATTTTATAAAAAAAAATGTTTTTAATGCTGACCAAATCATAATCATTGGCTAAGTGGTTTTGGAATATGCCTTTAAAAATATCACTGTTGGATTATTCATAATAACCCTTTATGGTGAAAACAAACCGAATTACACCAAGTTATTAATTCCAGCCTAACTATTACTATTTATTAAATCACATTTCATGAGTAACTCTAAATAAATATCTGAGACTCTTAACTCAGAAAAATCTAACATGCTTGTATAATAAGACATAGTCTGACAAAGCCTCTAAAACAATTATAATATCATAACATAACATACTTAAATTTAAATTTAAATGGATAAGTATTTATAGTAACAAATGTGTATAGCGAATATAAATATATAACTTTATTACTTGTATTTGTCATTGATAATGACATTGAGTACACTGAGTTTAAGTTATTGTATACTAGAGTTATATTAAAGATAGTTATTACTGCAAATAATACAAAATTTAAAATGTGCAAATACCTACGTTATAATGTTAGCATTTTATGTGATATACAATAATCATATATAAATTATATTATATAATTTAAGCATATGAAACTTAACATATGTTTGTGTTTATGTTTTTTTGGCATAATATTGTTTTTTTTTTTGCGATAAAATACGATAACTGGCTATCCCTAGTCCGGATGTTTATAATAATCAATTGTATATTATTTTTTAATTACTTTACGAGTGTGGATATTTTTTATATTTAAAATTTTTAATTCTTTATCAATTGTTTATCAACACGACTTGATAGCATTATGGAATGGTATAAAAAAATAGTAGTTTTACTTATATTTATCTAAAAAGTTTCTTATCGATTTTGGTAAGAATAAAAAAAGAAACTTTTGAGTTATTTATCGTGTAAAGTTTTTACGCTTTTTGAGATTTTAAAAAATAGCATCTATAGACAATGCTCATGAGCATACGGGAAAAAGAAAACTAAACCGGAAGACATAGCACTAAATGTGTAAGCAGTAATTATTGAATATATTAAAAAATATTCCTTTCCGGCAAAACATCGTAACCAACATTCTTTCATTTCTTTTATTTTATTTGATTTGTTTAATCTAATTAGGTTTCTCTATGTTTGGATAAAATAATAATTGTACTGTCATTTTTATTTTTCGAAGAATGGATTATACATTTTATCGTAACTTCAATTACATATGTCTTATCAGTTTGTTTATAAGAAGTTTTTTCGTTATATTTAAAATTAACCTTTTTTAGTTACGATGTTTTGCTAGGAAGTTATATATTTTATTATATGTTGATATTATGTGTTGATATTCAGTGAAATGGGTCCCCTATGTGGCCTACGTGCTTGAATATGTTGTTTCGATTTCCAATTATAATACTTATACGACTTCTTTATTCAGTTTAGGTATAATGTTATTTTTAGATGTTTTGTTTAATAGCCTTATTTTGAAGTATTTTTAATCCTCCATCGAGCAATACTGCATTTTTATACAACGAGTTTTGTCATTGATTTAAATAAAATTGTGGAATAATATTTATTCTTTAATGTATAAATAAAATTGACATGTCATCACTGAATAAAGTAAGTTTTTAATTTGTATGCAAAACAACAGCACCAAGATTATTGCATATTATGGTATAATTTGAGAAAGACTACACCGAAAAAAATACTGTTTAGTATTTAGGAATAGAATGATTTTTCTTAGTTCATTCGATTCTATTCGATTTGTCTTACATTTTTACAGTATTCTATGTGTTTATGCCCCCTAAAACGAATTTCTTACAAATAAATAAATATGGTTAAACGCTTTTTTTGCTAAATTCTATTTCAAGATGTATAGTTACATATAAAATACTGAACTTTTTTGTTTCTTTGGGGATATTATTTCCAAAGGTTTAGCCATATTTTACCCCACAAACACTCGATCCATGTCCATTTGTTAAATCTTGCAAAATAACTACTGTATCAATCATTAGCCGAATGAGCCATTAGGCCGAATATCATAAGTCCGAATATCATCAGGCCGATTGAGCCATTAGTACGAATGTCATCATGCCGAATGAGCCATTAGGCCGAATGAGCCGTTAGGCCGAAAGTCATCAGGCTGAATGAGCCGCCAGGCCGAATATTATCAGGCCAAATGATTCATCATGCCGAATGAGCCGTCAGGCCAAATTTCATTTATCCGAATGTTATCAGGCCGAATGAGCCATTAGGCCAAATGAGCCGTTAGGCCAATTGTCATCAGACCGAATGAGTCATTAGGCCGAACGAGCCGTTAGGCCGACTGAGCCGTTAGGCCAAAAATCATCAGTCCGAATGGTTTCGATTATTTTGATTAATCGAAAGTTTCGATTATTGCGATTAATCGTTTGCTTAGGAATTATGCTGTGGTTCTCGATTATTCGGATTATCTCGTTATTCGTTTACGTTTCAGTATCGCTGGTTGAAATTTAGGATTAGGCATATTTTTGGAATTATATTATTATTCGTTAAATATATATGTTTAGGGTTCTAGATATGTTTAAGTAAAGTTATCGTGGGAAGGTTCAGTTCGACAGCTCTGAATACAATAATAAACTTGTTTATCAAATTACTTTTGTAAACCACACACAAACAATTATAAATTGAAAAGGATTTTTTTTTCATTGTATTATAAACTTTTTATTTTTTTTTAAATATTTGCTTGTATTTTAATACTCAAAAGGATGCCACATCGAAATAACATCAACCACAACTAACGAAAAAACCGAACCGATTGACCATACCTAGTTATATTGTTTACAACGAATACATACATACTTTATTGTATATATATACTATATTAAAAATATAATTACTTATATATAAAAAACACGAAAAATGCCTGTCTGTATACTTACACCCGTCTATTATATAAAAAATACAAGTTTGTGTATATTATATACAAAATATGCATGCTTGTTTTATGTGCATGAGCACATAAGGAAAAAATGAAATAAAAAATAATGCAAAAACCGCAAACACAATCAAAATTATTATATAAAAAGTATTATTTTTTTATAATATTATTAAATTGGTGCCTTGTGCTCGAGCTCGCCACTATGCACTTGGATTGCGTCGCTGCGCTCTCTGCGCGCGCCATTCCGAGGGAATGATGTCATTTTTGTCTTTGCACACCGCGTTTTCTGTGTCTGGTAGCTTATACTACCATATATATAGTATATATTATAGTTAAAGACACTGTGCTGGCGATCTTAAGTTGATTATGTGTGTGTGTGTGTGTTGTCTTGCAGAATAAAATAAAGGTTATTTGGTCAAAAGACGTTTCTGATGTTTTTTATTTGTTGTTCACGCTACGCGCCAGTTCACATTGTTTGCAGACATATATCAGACTTATGTATCATGACTTGTTTGAGTTTGTGTGTGTGTGTGTTAAGACAGACTATATTTGCGTGGCGGGTGTGTGTGTGTGTGTTTATGCTCGATGTTTTGTAGTGACCCGAGTAAATGTTGGACATCATATTTATAAATATAATTTCGAAAGCGTTTTGTTTGCAAATTCAATTTGTGGTTTTGTTTAAACGACAGCTGAAGTAGTCCATTCATGAAATTGTTTACCAGCTATTTAACCGAACTTCATAAATTTCATAAGTATAGCATGGTTTTTGGGAGCAGTATTACCATCCCAATTATATTAAAAGGGATGTGATAGGGAGTGGTTTATGCAGGGATTAGAAAACCATTTCGATATTTTAAAAACAACGCTTTCGTTTTTTTAATTTTAATATTAATTAATGTCGGTTTTACCGTTATTTTTTAGTATAAAAACATCAATTTTGTATTTTGTGTCATTAATGTTTTTAATAAATGTAATATTTTCAGCTCTTTTTTAGAACTTCTAAAATGCAAGAAATAAAACTTTAAAAAAATAATTTAAAAACAATTTTTCGGTGTTTTCCTTTATAAAAAACGGTGTTGTTTTTTAAATCATCGCAAATGTGGTTACTATACTACTACTACAGTATTTTAAAAAAACGGATTACGGACACAAAAATGTCTGTTTTCGGATATATAAAAATGGTTCAGTTAACCGGTTATATGATAATTAAAATAGATAAATACATAGTTATGGAGGTTATTGCCAGGATGGACATTTGACACCTTTAATATTGTAAGTTAATACTGTAAGCTTTAATTGTCTAGGGAATTTCACTCTCAATGTTCAAATCTCTTGTTTTTTTGATATTTAAATACAAAGTTTTATACCAATTCTCCTCTACCATTTGATGATTTTTTTTTGGTTTATGTAATATCTTATAATAGTTAAAAATACATACTATTCGTCAGATATTTCTTGAATAGTAAATTCGTAATGCAGATGAGATGAGCGAAGTCGTTCAAAGGTCAACATGTTATCTTTATGATTTAAGATGTTGATTCGAATTTTAGATGTATGTTTACTAAATGTACTTAATGATGTTTTGGAATATGTTCTTATATTAAAATTAAATTACAAATTGTTGCAAAATTTTGCGACAAATCTTTGATATGACACTCGCTTATCGATTTTGCGAAATTTTTGGCTAATTTCTGGTGAACAATTGATTTGGAAGAATACTGGTTTTAAAATAATTATTATTGAAATTTTCTTAGTAACATTATTTATGATATATCTAAACAAAAGTCTCTACATCTTTAAAAATAATTGATAATAAATACCTTTATTTTCAAATTATCAATAACTTTTGGTGTTCTATAGGAACCCATTGTGTTCAATGTAAAATAGTTCTTTATGATGTTGGTAGATAACAGCTGAGTGCTTCTCAATGCCCGAATTTACCCAAAAACCCGGTTCCTATTTTTTTGAAATCTTTGAAAAAAGTCATCTTTCATTTAAAATTAGAATATAGCATTTTTATAATTCAATACTTGAGAATATGTTAATAAATTAACATTTTTTTTATTCAACATTCAACATTTTTTTTAATTTTGCTTCTTTTTAAGTATTTAATAGTACTAATTAAAATTCTCTCTTTCTTGTTTCGTGTGACGCCGATAAAATGCAGTGGGATTATCCAAGAATAGCTAATAGTCGATCGCTATGTGCTCAGCGGTTTTCTGTAATATTGGCAATTTTAAGCTGAAATCGCTAGAATTCTTATTTATTTTGCGATTGAAAATAGCAATCGCTATAGATAGGAAGATATTTTTTTATAATTATAACTTCTTTGTTTATGATGAAAATATTTATACTTCTGCGAAATGCAAACAATATAAATAATCGCTCAAAAATCGATAGCGATTGGAAAAAGTTTTCTTTTGCAAGCAAATTTGAAGGTTACACATATTAATAATAAATAAATAAATAAATAAAAATATGCCCAAATACACACGCACTTGCAAAAATACAAAATTGACATTAAATTATTCATAGTACCTAAAAAATGATTTATAATATTTATTTCTTGGTCACAATAATTTCATTATGGTAGTTAAAATGGTAACATTTTTTAAAGGTACGATTTAATTGTATTATTTGTCTTTAGTAACCTTTCTTGTAAATATTCAGTAAGTTGAACTTTTGTCAATAATTCTTTTTAATTAATTTAAAGTATATATTGTTTGCGTTTTTTTGGTTTGAAAAACTTTTTTTTAACTTTACTTGGTAAGCTCCGTGAAACAGCACCACCCCCCCCCCCCCCACACGGAACACAGTGAAAGTGTTTTTGGGATCTCATGTCGTTCTCTTTTCTCACCGAAGTCGCCGCCACACCTTTTGTGTCGCCCGTT